>OZ007577.1:53459582-53512082 GCA_963931925.1 Onchidella celtica | reverse complement strand
ATAGATAGATAGATAGATAGATAGATAGACAAACAGGCAGACTGATAATAGATGGATAGAGAGACAGACAAACGGATAGACAGAAGGTAGATAGGCAAAAAAAACTCATGTCGTGACGTCATCATGCGATTGTATACTTGTCCACAGTATCCGCTCCTCAACGCTAGAGTGGCAAAGAGTGTTTAACTTTGTCATACGTCATTTTCCCGCAGAATAGCGGAGCGGATGCTGTAGGCAGGACCATTTACCGCTCTTGTCCACAGCATCCGCCCCGCTATTTTTGCGGACAATGACGCATGACAAACTCTCTTTGCCTCTGTAGTGTTGAGGAGCGGAGCGGAACGGATGCTGTGGACAAGTATACAGAGGCAAAGTGTTTTATGTCATTGTCCGTAAAAATTGGGGAGCGGAGCGGATATTGTGGACAAGAGCAGTCAGCTTACTCTGTAACCCCTGCCGTTGCTTTGAAATGCCATGACGTCACATTGCTTTATCATCCTTACCTAACCCAATGACCCGAAATGACCATACTAGACTACCATACGCTACCGTAGCGACACTGGACACAATGATTGCAGATATCTAAAACCTGAACCGATCTAGAGATTCTAGGAACTTGTCTAGGCGGGGAGTTTCAGCACCTGTATTGCATTTACCAGTAGGGGGCGCTGATTAGGAGAAAAAACAGAAAATGTGATGATTAAAGTTGAGTTTTGATTACCAATGTGTAAATTGAGGCCCTGGACGAAATTACTTGAGGTACTTTCTACTTCTGCTCAAACTATCGGAACAGTTTCTCCTGTTCAACTCAGTTGTGGCTCAGATTCAACGAAAGTATTAAAAATAATGATATTTTGTAGAATTTATGGCTCCGCTATTGAAAAGCCTTTCATAATTACATTGGAGACCTTTTTACTGCCTGTATAATATGATGATGACGTGTAACAATACTCTCAAATTGACGAGTAAAAAGAAGACACACCAGATGGGAATGAATTGCTATTTAAAATAATAAATTTAATTTTACTCTATTTTTTAAAAATTTTAGTTTAACCTAAATAATTGAATTTATTCGTCCGCTTGATTTGTCTATCCGTGTTTTATTTATGTGACTAAAATTGGCATGTCGACAGACTTGCAGTGCTTCGCGGCTGTTTTGGTCACAAAATTATGATCAAACACCTAAAGGGTACAAACTTAGCCAAGTCTGGGACAAACGAACTCATTGGTCGTAAAGCACGTAATGCTCAATTTTCTGAAAAATTTCGCTTGTCTACAGCTCTTGGTCTTTGTTAGCTCGTCCTCTGACCTGTACCACAGACTGATAAATTAACCAGACTGGAAACACGAGCTTCGGGCTGTGTCGTTTTTTACGGAATTTCCCGAGCGGCGACCATATAACCAACGTGGCCGCCGCTCGGAAAATTCCAATTCTAGTTCTACCTGCAGTAGAAATTTCTTGTTATTTGTCAAGATTGGTTGTACATGTATTGATAATGCATTAACTTGCCTGTCCTTTCATTTTATTGTCTACAGCTGCCTTTTCTTTTTTAGTTATAAATGATGACTGTATGGACTTTTAGCGACCGCTGCATTGTAGCTATGCTGAAGCGTCGGTCGCAACCGTAAACCTAATGTGGCGGACTTTTCGCTGTTTTGTGACGTCACACAATGGGATCATCCAGTCTGGGTATTTTATTAGTCTGTGGATCTGCATCAGTTTCATCATTCCATCACGTGGATATTTCATTAATGAGACAGGCAAGGAAAAGGTAGAGGAAGATCAGTGCAAACAGGGAATTGAAGAGTTTAGGCCTATAGGATGTCTGTGTCCGGCTGGACTCCAGAACCAGGTGTTTTAGTTGTACATGAACTTCAGCCAATATACCAGGGCTGGCCAAACTTGCATGATGATGATGATGATAAAGGTTATGATGATAAAAATGATGATGATAAAGGTGATGATGATAAAGAAAATGATGATGATAAAGATGATGATGATAAAGATGATGATGATAAAGATGATGATAAAAATGATGATGATAAAGATGATGATGATAAAGATGATGATGATAAAAATGATGATGATGATAAAGATGATGATGGTAAAGATGATGATGATAAAGATGATGATGATGATAAAGATGATGGTGATAAAGATGATGATGATAAAGATGATGATGATGATAAAGATGATGATGGTAAAGATGATGATGATAAAGATGATGATGATAAAGATGATGATGATGATAAAGATGATGATGATGATAAAGAAGATGATGGTAAAGATGATGATGATAAAGAGGATGATGATAAAGATGATGATGATAAAGATGATGATGATAAAGAAGATGATGATAAAGATGATGATGATAAAGATGATGATGATAACGATGATGATGATGATAAAGATGATGATGATAAAAATGATGATGATAAAGATGATGATGATAAAGATGATGATGATAAAGATGATGATGATAAAGATGATGATGATAAAGATGATGATGATGATAAAGATGATGATGGTAAAGATGATGATGATAAAGATGATGATGATGATAAAGATGATGATGATGATAAAGATGATGATGATGATAAAGAAGATGATGGTAAAGATGATGATGATAAAGAGGATGATGATAAAGATGATGATGGTAAAGATGATGATGATGATAAAGATGATGATGATAATAAAGAGGATGATGATAAAGAAGATGATGATAAAGATGATGATGATAAAGATGATGATGATGATAAAGATGATGATGATGATAAAGATGATGATGATGATAAAGATGATGATGATGATAAAGATGATGATGATGATAAAAATGATGATGATAAAGATGATGATGATAAAGACGATGATGATGGTGAAGAGGATGATGATAAAGATGATGATGATAAAGATGATGATGATAATGATGATAAAGATGATGATGATAAAGATGATGATGATGATGATAAAGCTGATGATGATAAAGATGATGATAATGATAAAGATGATGATGATAAAGATGATGATGATGATAAAGCTGATGATGATAAAGATGATGATGATAAAGATGATGATGATGAGAAAGGTGATGATGATGATAAAGATGATGATGATAAAGATGATGATGATGATGATAAAGATGATGATGATAAAGATGAAGATGATGATGATAAAGATGATGATGAGAAAGGTGATGATGATAAAGATGATGATGATAAAGATGATGATGATAAGAATGATGATGATGATAAAGGTAATGACGATACTGATGTCAACGATGATGGCTGTGATGAGGTATTAGAGTGAGGTGAAAGAGAAATATTTTCAGAGTTCTAACATGGCAGAGAACGTTCTGAGCTCAGTCTCTCAGTTTCAACATTCTGACACCGAGACAGGAAGCTGCACTAACTAGGCTCTTGAGATGTTTGCCCACAGAAATATACATCCAGCTTCAGTGACTCACCATCCTCTGTTTATTCAAATTTCAAACTTATCCAGGAGCGACGGAATAATACACGTCAAAGTAAACAAAGAAAGAGAGAGTGTCCTCCGGAATTGGCTACAACAAACTACATGTATAGCTGTGTGTATGTGCATTTGTCAGTAAGGCCCCATGCCATGTTTATTCATGTAATCAGCCGCTGTTGAGTTATGAGAATAACTATGTTTATGTAAAGAGGTCTTAAATGTGTGCCACGTGTAGACTCTTAAACACCTAGTGAAAGTGAATTTCCCTCGAGGAATAATAAAATATTTCTTATCTTATCTCAGTACAGCTTATCTTATCTCAGCTTATCTATCTTATCTCAGCTTATCTTATCTCATCTCATCTCATCACACCTTATCTCATCTCATCTCAGCTTATCTTATCTCATCTCATCTTACCTCATCTTATCTCAGCTTATCTTACTTTATCTCATCTCTCTTATCTTATCTCAGCTTATCTTATCTCATCTCATCTCATCTTATCTCAACTGATCTTATCGCAGCTTAGCTTATCTTACCTTATCTCAGCTCATCTTATCTTATCTCAGCTTATCTACCAACAACTATGAAAACCTTATGAAATAAACACCAGAAATTCTCAATTCCAATTTCAAACGTTTTATTATCCACTGATTTCAGTGTCAACTGCAGCATTTTTCACAAATTTGTTATTGGAACAAACAAACAAACAAACAACGAGCCACATTAACATCGTTAGTATTTTACATTATTTTTTTTTTCTTTAATGAGACAACTATCTGGACAGGAATTAATGAGAAAACAGTCATTAGTGTGACAAAAAAACAACAGTGGATGCAAATGACAAATATTGAATTATAACTGAAATTTGTTGACCAAAGGCAAAAGATGTAGTAGGGGGTGAATAAGATGAAGATGTAGTAGGGGGTGAATAAGATGAAGATGTAGTAGGGGGTGAATAAGATGAAGATGTAGTAGGGGGTGAATAAGATGAAGATGTAGTAGGGGGTGAATAAGATGAAAAGACGGAGGGAATGAAAAAATTTGATGGACAGAAAACAGGTGCACAAATGGATAAACCAAGTATTTCAATAAAAAGCAAATTAATCATTCAAATAAACAAACAGATTTGAAAAACGCTAACAGATTCTAAATGAATTAATAAATGGAAAAAACATGAACAAGATAAGAAACTGATATTAATTAAAAATGAAACATCAACATTTAGATCAAATAATATAAATAGGACAGGTGGAAAACAAAAGCCGAGCGCAGATCTTTAAAAATTATAAAACGTACCAGAATAGAAACATTTGTTCAAACATTCAGTGACACCACACACACACACACACACACACACACACCTACACACACACACACACACACACACACACAACAACAACAAAAACAACAACAAACCACACACACACTGACACCTAACGTCAAACCAGCCATCAAGTAAACCACAATTCACCAAAGACTGTAGAGCTAGACAGGGACTCTCAAACCGTCCCTCAACAGACCCCCCCCCCCCCCGGGGCCGAATCTCCTCAACAAACACCCCAAGGCTCGACACAACACATCTCCTTGTCATCCTAAGCTCAGGCAGAAAGTAAAGATGTAACAGAGATCTCACTTCCGCCAAAACGCGAAACTAAAACGGTAAACAAGAAAATGAAGAATTGAGAGACCTTCTGCACCAAAGATAGTGTGCATATCTGTTTACTGTGGTTTGTTCATATTTTTGGGCTGACTGAGACTATTCAGAATCGTTTGTAAGCTCTTAGGCCCCGTGGAAATGCACAAACGGGCATTGTTTACCGCAGCGACCTACTTTCCGCTCCATGCTAACAATGGTTTCGCGGAGCCTCCCGTGTCTCACAGTGCAAATCGATCAATAGTGAAACCTCTGTGTATATATACCGCATTACTCTCTGGTTCAGGTCTTAACCAAGTAAAGTCTGAAAATTCCGAGCTAGAAAATCGGAGAAGAATTTGGAGGTTGTCTGTCATCAAAATTCAAGACAACTTTAGAATACGAAACTAAAACAGCCAAAAATACTGAAAATTTCACTTCCAACTTAAATTCACGTTTTTAATTTTCAAAGACCGAAACATTTTAAACCAGGGCTGCCTCAAATAGTTTCTAAACCGCAATAGGCATAAAATATTCTCTTCTAAGTACTTTAGCATGGAACTTGAGTGAGTCACTGACCTAATGGATTTTCATTTCTTTCCCTACATTAGAGACTCTTGTTCAGTGATTTGAAATGAAGAATAATCAAATCAATCTGCTGGTGCCAGCGATTGTGACTTTGCTTTCAATATGATTTATTGCACATTTTTATTTAACTTTGCTATTGTGTTTTAGGTCCTTATTTAACTTTGCTATTTGTGTTTTAGGTCCTCATTTAACTTTGCTATTTGTGTTTTAGGTCCTCATTTAACTTTGCTATTTGTGTTTTAGGTCCTTATTTAACTTTGCTATTTGTGTTTTAGGTCCTCATTTAACTTTGCTATTTGTGTTTTAGGTCCTCATTTAACTTTGCTATTTGTGTTTTAGGTCCTTATTTAACTTTGCTATTGTGTTTTAGGTCCTTATTTAACTTTGCTATTTGTGTTTTAGGTCCTCATTTAACTTTGCTATTTGTGTTTTAGGTCCTTATTTTGGGAGGTTTCGCTGCTCTTGGCATTTACACATCACTTTTCTTGCTTTTATTTGTCTTGTTTTCGCCTGTCTGTGAGTTTTTATGTAGGGATTCGGGTTTTTTGTTGTTGTTTGTTTGCCTTTGTTGTTGTTGTTTTTATAATTTTGCCCAGGCAGCGGCCTTGTTCGGCCTTGTTCGGCCTGTTCTTCTCGACTTTCAATGCCAAGGTATTTTTACGTGCACACGGGTCCTCCGAGTTTTTCATCTTAATCCGAGAAGACTAGGTGCTTGATTCTACCTACCTACCTACCATCAGATCAGGGACAGAATTTTTTCCCCCCACAAAAATGTCCAACATGCCTGCACAGACCGGGGATCGAACCCGCTACCTTTGGCGTGAGAGGCAAGGCTAGACCGGCCTGTCCCCAATAACTGCTATTATTTTTCGATTGAGTACATAGCCATAGCCATAGACATAGACAAAGACATAGACATATACATAGACATAGACATAGACATAAATATAGACCCGCTTCATTGAAATAGACAACAATCTCCCAGTAAAATTTGGCAGTTCTTCAAAACAATGACTATGGCATTGGTTTATGTGCAACAGCAAATGGAAGAGTTACTATGAAACTAATGAAGATTAAGCTTCGGGGCCCATAATCCAGGAGGGCGGGAGGGGGGGGGGCGTGAAGAAACTTTTTTTTTCATGCGTGAATGTTGGATGTTGCCCTATTGTTGTTGGTTGTGAAGGGGTTCCATAACACTTCAAGCTTCAGGGTGCCCAAAAATGTGGATCCGCTTCTGCTTGTGCAAGGCCTTAACCATTTCAATACGGAGACAGCATTGCAGTAAATTCTTTATAGCTCCACCACTTTCAGGTTTTTTTCTTCCATTTTAATTGCAGATCAATGGGGTGATTTAGAGTCATATTTACCATTCAGCACAAATGAAATAAGTAGATCTTAATGTAAACTAGATCAAGATTTGTGAAAATCTAGCTTTCACAGCGTCAGTAGTTAAAGGCTTAAGGGTCAGCATTGTACAGACTTCAACAATAAAGTCCATTGAAACTAACAGACAGAAAAGAGTTGCCCCCCCCCCCCAACCCCCGAAAAAAATTGATTCAATATGAAAAATGTCAAAGAGAGAAAAAATAAGTGGGTGCCAAATAATAAATTGATTCACCTGTAGCAAAATTCAGCGTGTCTTGCCCACGCCAATTTCTAAGTAACGCGCCAATTCGTCCGTGCTTGAGAATCTAAAATAATTTACCCTCTCACCTTTTCAAATTAAACAAAGCTGATGTATTGGACAGCTGTGCGCCATCCCTTGCTTATAGCGTCACTGTGTGTTAGAATGCGGTCAGGATTAAGTTGAATATTTCGTTCTAGTTATTCAAACTTGGCACAGTAGATGTAGAAAACAAAACCAAACCAAAAAAAAAATAATTATTTGCAGGACTTCGTGACCCACCCCATGATTTAGTCAAGGATATTTTTCATTTTACTCAATTTTTTTTTTACCATTTTCTTTTTCTGTTCTTGACATTGATCGAAAGTGAATAATTTTAGAAAGAGGTTAAAATATTTTATGGCTGCTCAGTTATATTTATTTCACTTTCTGTTTGCTGGACCAAGACAGATTTTCCCCACGGAGATCAATAAACATTATTTATTGGAAGTGCATATCCGTACAACATGTTGCACGGATATGGACAGTGCATATCCGTACAACGCACACAATTCGATGACGTAGAACACACACGGGAATACTATATTACTGACCTTGTTAATTTGCATAGTTTTTAAAAATATGAATCGGCTTAGTAGCAAAACAATCCGACTTCTGCTCGGAGATTGCGTGATCTGCGCTAATAATATACTTGAGTGTACGTCGATCACCAATGGCTACCCCAACCCCTTTTCGCCTGATTAGTCAATCTGACTACCGCCCATTGATACAAACTGACTAGACCCTCACGCCCCCAGGCCCATCTGACTATTCCATGTGTTGTCACTTTAAATTCGTGAACACCATACCAAGTTTTGTTTCAGCAAACCTTCACCAGTCGTGCTTTTTGGTAAACATGTTGTACGGATATGCACTGTCCATATCCATACAACATTATTCTTTCTTTCTTTCTTTATTTATCTATTTAAATCAGAGTTTGACTTTTCATACCCCCCCCCCCCCACAAGCCCTACTCCATTTGTGTAAGATCACTTCAGGACTGCACGCTAGGGATAAATCTCGGGGTGAAAGACACAATGTGGCTTTTTTCCTTATCCTCTAAGCTGGGTCAAACGGGAAGTGTCGGAGTTGAGGGAAAGGCTGACCAGCCCTTGCTGCATGCAGACATGTAACAGACATGTACGTACCATACTTCACCCATGTAATAATGTCACACAACACTTGCAGACATAGATCATTCTGACACACTTTTGAGCATGAAGAAATACTATGAAAAAAAAAAGAAAGAAAAATCACGTCATTTGTACAAATAAGCATCAAACGCCTGCCCAGTCTTGTCTATTTACATGCAAATTGTTTGGCAATGGACGGACCAGTATAAAGGCACTGTCAGTATCAGCAATTATTATGAACAATTAAGCCACATCATCATGATAAGCCATAGTTAAAAACAGGCAAAATGAACTGCAGAATTTCTTGTTCTATTCATACATCTGAAACGATTTAAACTATTATTATTTAGCAAGTATCATATTGAAGTGCTTACAGTATGGCGATCATTTGACAAAAGCAAACAAACAACGAATGAGTGAAGGAATTGACATGAGTAATTAAGTAATATTTGATGAGAATATCAGGACAACAGACACACTAAATATCACCATGAAAATAACGATACTTAATAACGGCCGGAAAAATAAAAGGCGATAGTATAACAATGTAACAAACTTTAATTTCACAAAAGTATAACAAAATCTCTTCCTACCAGAAAGATATCGCACATCATAATTGGATCAAAACAATTTGAAATACAGTGCAATATTTAATTCTTCACTTTAAACGGGCAATTTTTTTTTGTTTTAATTTGAGAGCATAAACAATTAGCCTAGCACTTAATGACACCAAACTTGAGGTGGGTGGGAGTCGGCTGGTGGTGGACATAAACAAAAATAGATATGATAAAATATGATGACTTTGCCCTTCGAAAGCAATGTTCTTGGCTAAGTGTACGTTGCTGTCCCTTGCTACAGATACGGGGTTATGTCGCGTGAAGAGTAGATTGCTGAATTTAACAACAGTTCAGCTAGCCAAGACGATTGTCTTCGACCAGAGTTTCCCCATAGCGGTGGGTATTAAACCCGTCGGTTCGCTAATCTATGGGAGGTTAGCAGAGGTGGAAAGTTTTCGGTTGGCGACCTTAGTTCATGTTTGATCCAACTTCACTCTTTGCACAACTGAGAAATTCCACGTTAAACGTTTGCGGCTTTAGTATTATGATAAAGAGTTAGAATAAATCGGAACTGAAACAGCTTGATAAGTGTCACAACGCATTTTAAACAAGGGTCAAAGTGTACATTCGTTATATCTCTTCTACGTAGTGGAAAATCTCCTGTTGCTGTTTTTTGTTCAGAAAATGAAGATAGAATAAACAAGAACTAAGGTTGGCAATTATGAAAATAATTAATCAAAATTAAATTTTGAGACTCACTATCAAGCATTTTGAGTCCACATATCACAATTCATTACGAAAGAAATAAAACGGCGTATGATGACGCAACTTTAAATCTACGGATGTTGTGATGAGAAAGTTTAAACTGTTTTGTGCCCTATCTGATCCCACACGCGGTTCCTACAGTTTAAACTATTCAGAAAAAAAAAAAATGTATATCAATTTATAATACATCATTCTATTTGAGCCGTAATCATTCTCTAACTTTCTTCCCTCCACTTCAACACATTTCTAAACCCTGAGTTAGTCTAGAGATGCACATTTTCCTACAACCTAACAAAGACAAAGGAAACTTACGTAGTTATTTTTAATGTCATGATACTGATTAATCTGGTAGAAAATGAGTTACCTCCTTTACTGGTGTGTTTCGCTTAACATCACAAAAATCGTGCCCCTCTCACCTCTTTTTTTTGACGTCTGAATTTATGGTCTACAGGATCCAGATAGTTCTGCAATTATCATAGCCAAACACTGATTGAAATGATTATGTTTTTGATACCGTACAGATCTGCGAGAAGGATGTTACAAATAAAAATAATTTAGACCAAAAAAAACAACGACCAGTCGTAACTGAGCTGCAATGACACCAAGGCAAATTTCCCAAATGGAATTAAAGAAATATATAAAATTTAAAAAGTAGTTAACAATTCTGGGATATAGAAGACTGAAGTTGGGTCCGATCCCCAGGATAGTCCACATAGACATCTGTGTATTCATTTACTTGGTTATGTATGTTTTCTCTTACTCATCTATTTATTTATTTATCTATTTATTTACTTTGGTCTTCACTTTTAATTCCTTCGTACAAACACACCTCTATAGGCATCTATATATTTATAAAAATTGAATTTGTTCATCTCTGTTCCCTTAATTAGGCACCTATTATTTCTTTATTTAATGGTCACTGAGTCATGCACTGAATGAATACATTCAAAATCGCAGTTCAATCTCAGCTGTTTAAAAAAAAAAAAAGAATCGGGTTGTATTTAATTTTATGGGTCATCGGGAAATTCCAAGACATAAAAATGTTCAAATGCGCACAATTTCATGTATATTTATTTATTTATTTATTTATTTATTTATTTATTTATTTATTTATTAACTTAAACTGACCTATTCGCTGTTAAATTAAGCATAATGAAATTATTTCAGTTGGATTTCGACTACGCAAAATCAGGATTAAGAGATAGAAGGAAAAATGACAAGATAGAACATCCAACACTGTAAGTAAATGAAAGTGTATTAGCCGGGGTTTGCAAAGCACACCGATGTTGTATAGAAGTAATAGACAATGCATAGTGAGTTAGGCACTTTTGTTACCAATCTCTGTGTGACACATCAACATTAGCTTGGTCATAGTGTAGTGATAATGTGTTGTCATGAATCTCCTTCATTTATATAGACTAAGGACAAATTATCCGTGTAAAACGTAAATGCAGTTTAGACATGAAACCTTCCTACTGATAAACTTTAACAAAAAAAATTTTTAAGTAGCCACGCCATGCAAAGATTTATTTATTATTTATTATTTATTTATTTATTCATTTATTTATTTATTTTAAACAAGCTAATGACATGGGGTAGTAGCTGCCGACATTCTAGTGGCTGCATCAGGAGTAGCAGTGACAACGTTAGTAATTGCAGAACATCATTAACTCTAAAGTAGCAATACAGAGGCGGTGGTGATGGTCCAATATACATGGGGGTGACGGTAGCGGCTTTGCTAGTTGGACAGGTCAATAGCCTGCAAGTGTGGCACAGACCACAGAGGCGGTGGTGATGGTCCAGTATACATGGGGGTGACGGTAGTGGCTTTGCTAGTTAGACAGGTCAATAGCCTGCAAGTGTGACACAGACCACAGAGGCGGTGGTAATGGTCCAGTATACATGGGGGTGACGGTAGTGGCTTTGCTAGTTGGACAGGTCAATAGCCTGCAAGGGTGACACAGACCACAGAGGCGGTGGTAATGGTCCAGTATACATGGGGGTGACGGTAGTGGCTTTGCTAGTTGGACAGGTCAATAGCCTGCAAGGGTGACACAGACCACAGAGGGATCCAAATTACCTATCAGTGAAAAACCAAATCTATAATTAAGTGATAGTGATAAAAACAAGTTCAAAGCCAGCACAAGGATGGACAAATAGACAATGATTACTCCCTCACAATATTGCAGACATTCATCCAGACACGAATAATAGCAAAAAACACGGGAACATAGCTGTCGTAGTAATAGTAGGCATAATACTCATAATAATTATAATAATAACTCATGTAATAATGATGGTGATAATAACAATAATATAATAATGATAACAGCAGGGGAGTTTGAAGCTGAAGCTGAGACTCTACAATTTTAATACATACAAAAATATGGTTAGTTCAACTGCTACGTCCTGGTCCTACACGTTCACAGGTAAGCAAGTGAGTCAGTACCATTTCGTCATTCCATGCTAGAAAATAATTGGTGGACATAAAGACTGCACGGAAATCTTTACTTCACGTCGCCTACCGCCACACGACGTCGCCTACCGCCACACGACGTCGCCTACCGCCACACGACGTCGCCTACCGCCACACGACGTCGCCTACCGCCACACGTCGCCGCCTACCGCCACACGACGTCGCCTACCGCCACAGGACGTCGCCTCCCGCCACACGACGCCGCCTACCGCCACACGACGTCGCCTAAAACCGCAGGAGAAGACAAGACTGAAGACGGAACAGACAAGGAGAAAGAAACCAGAAACAGAAAATCAAGAAAAAATGACCAAATGTCTGGGGCTGAGCCCCCCCCCCCCCCCCCCCGAGACTGCACAGAAATGTCCTTTGCCAACTAAACACACGGGTATTCTGTAAATACGTTAAAATAAAATGTGAGACGCTGTAGAGAAATGGTCCACATTGCCATTTTTTTTTTTTTCAAAATTGTGTGAAAGTACATTATAACTGTCATGAAACGAATGCGCTTTGTTTCATGTAAATAGTTGAAAATTGACCAAGTTATGGCTATTTCAAGGTGGCAAAGGTAGAAAGAGTCACTTTTGAGAAAAATGCGTTTAAATATTAATTATTTCTACCCAAATTTTAAAAAATCATTAGATTGGGGATCAGAAGAAAAAAATGAAAAGAAACATATTTCTAGGCGGAATTCATTCAAATCCTTTTGCCCAGGTATAAAGAAATGATTGAGGAATCTATTTATGCAGAAAAATGATATAGGACCGGGAAGTCCCCATCCACCTAGTTTTGGCCCTATCTCGAAAGTCCCTACCACGACATATGGACCACTTCTCCAGAGCACATCACAAATATTTCCCCCTAAACTGCTGAGGACTCAGACTGATGAACGCAGTCACGTTATGTAATTTGTTAGATAGGCTGTGTGATACAGTGTGTGCGTGAATCTGACAAAACCGGTCCAAAGGTGAAAATTTTTACACCTCTTTAAAACATCAAAAGAAAACATAATTTTATCTAAGACAATTTCACGAAAAATATTTCAAACCATTGCAGAAAAATGGCTGATCTTTCATATAATAAATATGTTATTAGTAAATCTCAATTTTCATAAAAAGTTTTTCCTCCTTTGGAGGAGTTTTCCCCAGGAATGTCGTCCCTTATTCTAAGCCCGACCTGGCCAGATCCACTCACATTTGTGTCTCAGCTACCATTATCTTGCACTCAAAAGCCAGAGATCCGCGCATTTGAAAAATGCGCCATCACGTTTACAAGAACGACACCAGATAACAAACAAAAGCCGCGAAACCGCCGTTATAATGAAACCTACAAGCTGAAAATAGCTCATTATCTAATCTATTCACTTTGCAGAAATAAGGCACCAATCACCAATCTAAACTAAGGCACTCTTTAATGTCTCTGTGTGTAAAATGCATCCACGTTTATCATAATCATATGACATGCTACTAAGTTTCTCCTATGTACATTACGATAAGACTTGCCCACATTTATGTCACTCGTAAGTTGTACTGTAATGGGAAAAGAAAAATACACACACGTGTGGACAGAACCTTAGACTGAAAAGAACACGAGTGGACAGAACCTTAGACTGCATACAATTTGACTGAAGAAACTGATTTGATGTGTGACTCCCGCCAAGGCTGAGAGGTAGAACATAGTTCATAAGGCACACTGATATCAATTCTGTTTCACTGAGACCAGGAGAATATGCCTTGTAGTCTTGTGAGTGAACATCTGATTTGTTCCTTGTTGGATGTCGGTGTAACAAGTAGTGAAACAACCATTCCATTCCATTCCATTCCATTCCATTCCAGCGTCAATGAAGGGAAGGCAGCCTGACTTTCTCATTGTGTCTCTTTTTATGTAACATCTCTCACTGACCATGGAACATCTCTCACTGACCATGGAACATCTCTCACTGACCATGGAACATCTCTCACTGACCATGGAACATCTCTCACTGACCATGGAACATCTCTCACTGACCATGTAACATCTCTCACTGACCATGGAACATCTCTCACTGACCATGTAACATCTCTCACTGACTATGTAACATCTCTCACTGACCATGGAACATCTCTCACTGACCATGTAACATCTCTCACTGAACATGGAACATCTCTCACTGACCATGGAACATCTCTCACTGACTACTGCATAATTAGGACTCTCATATAATGTTCTCTCCAGCTTGATACATACGAACGACACTTGGAGAAATGAAATTTAGAGGAGCTTGTCAATGGAACCAGATCTTGTACGTGCATTGCCGTCTGAAGGCGTTTTGGTTCAGTGCTTGGGCTGGCACTTTGTCCATTTGTCAATTAAAGGAGAATTCACTGTGCAAGACAGATCTAACTCACGCCTAATGAAATACTGTTGCGATTATTTTAAGCGAAATGTACATTCACAGTCCTTTGGGGATCTGATGTCATTTTGTTCCTATATAGACCCTTTTCACTTCCGCGTTACGGTTGTTTGCGGGGAGCCGCACGGCTTCAAAAGCACCGCGCAGGGCAAAAACCTCCACTTGCCTTAGTGATGGCATCTGATTATGTGCACAGTCTAAGCAAAGATGCATTTTTATGCCAGAACCAGCACGTAACGGGTTTGTACAGTTGGGCGCCTAACAAGAGGATGGCATCGTTCGACTGTTGTTCACCGTTTCCGCCCTACAAGTGGGACACGCCGCCATTTTGTTTGCAAATCAAGTGATATGGAGGACGGTAAATAAAAAGGGTCTATAGAAACGAGTTCCTGGTCATCTTGAAGTGTTCCTGCAGGCATTACACACACATCTGTGTGCCCGGGTGTGTATGCAGGGGCATGCCCAGATGTACAAGCACTTCATCAAAACGTGTTCGTGTGCAGCAGAGGTGTCACTGATAGCTTGGTGAGGACATCCTGGACACCGATGGGGTGAAGATATCTAATTTGGTTTGGGGAAAGGGGGGGGGGGGGGAGGGGGTGAAGGGTGTAAGTTAATTTTTTCCAATCACTCATTATGTAGATAAATGTCATATTCACCAGCTAGAGTCAGCTGGGTTAAAACTTTCTGTTTTGGTCCTTACAGTATCTGTTCATTATAATTATGTGAATGTTTGTACTTATAACTATCAAAATGTCAAGCGCTGGAGTAGAGCTATGGAGTGTACACATCCGTGATCTGCTGTGACGGGTAAATCTGCAAGATTTTGTTGTCATCATGCAGGGTTTTCGTGCCATCCTTTGTGAACTGAATGATTTTAGTGTCATCCTCTGTAATTCATAAGGTTTTAGTGCCATCCTTTGTGACCTGCATGATTTTACTGTCATCCTCTGTAGCCTGCAAGCTTTTAATGCCATTATTTGTGAACTGCGTGATTTTAGTGTCATCCTCTGTAGGGTTGTGGTGTCATTTGGTATAACTTGCAGGATTTTAGTGTCATCCTCTGTAGCCTGCGGGGTTTTAGCGCTATGCTCGCGAGTCCAGGACACACAGATCAGATCACTTTACGCATCCATTCCACTGAACCAACACGGTCAAACTGCATTGGACGGTCACTGTAAAGCATAATTGTCAACACGGTACATGTGGTAGTAAGTCGTGTATGTGACTCTCAGTTTCAAAGCTTTAAATGACAGCAGAACTCCCAGCTCTTGGCTCCGTGACAGTCACAGGTAGGTGTGGGACAAGGGAGTTCACGTGCAAAGGGGTGGGGGTGGGTGGGGGGGGGGGGAGGGGTGAGTGGTATGAAGCTGGTCAGTTAGCGATGTTGACTAGCAAATGTGAAGCTGTAAGATCGCCTTACACGTCATGTTCTGAAGCGCGGTTGGTTACGTGGCTTGTTGTGGGCAAACTGATTAACTTAAAGGCTTTGTCCCCGACGATCTCTCACTGCGCCTGTCAAAGCAGGATTGTAGCAGCGAGTCGCGGGGAAATAGCAGAAACATTATATACATCATTTTGTAAAATACTGGGTGTTTTACTGCATCGATCATTGAGGCATTTGTGGATGAAGGTAGGGCGAGGATTGAAGGCTAGAGTTGTACTCGTGAGCTTTGAGACGTAAACACGCCAGGCTGGATCCCACGGCCGCTGCCGAGCTGGGGAACGTGTGCGAGGAGCCGAGGGCACAACTTGATCCCGATGACGTGTTTGAAGACTGGGCGTTGTAAGCCGGTGACCCCGCCCACGCCAGATATTCCGTGGACATGGGCGTGGCTCGTGGTGTTATTGGCTGCTCGATAGGCGTACCCTCCACGTTGCCACGCCCATATATGGTCTGTCTTTGAGCCATGAGGTTTCTCTCGTTACGTCTGAACTTGGCACGACGATTCTGGAACCATACCTGCGGAAAAGATGGCAGAATAATGTACTGGTGCAAGTGGTGAACATTTCATAATTTCTACCAACGGAAAGAAACAAAATTGCCGTCCAGTAGGTTCAATGGCAGGTTATCTATATGATCAGTGCCGAGCAAGTAATGTCACTGACTTGGTAGAATTATGCCTGATCATCCTCTAAAGAAGATCATATTTATAAAGCAAGTTGTCAATAACCGAACCTAATACATTTCAAACTAAAAATGATTTTCTAAAGCACTCCATTCTCATATCCTCCCACCCCCCCCCCCCCCACTTTCTTTCCGCGCTACCTAATTTCCCTTCTCTTCTCTGCTATCACAACTTGAAGTCGACACCAAGATTGATGATTTTCTATTATACCGAGCATGTTTCTAATCATTTGGTGAATCAGATTTAAATTTACAGAATATCTTAATTAATATGCATATTTCCTACATTTCAAAGCAAACTTCCATTATGATTGCTATTCCCACTTGAGACCACAGAATATTCTCAGAACTTTTTGTTTGTTTGTTTTTCTCTCTATTTTCCACTCCTGAATTTTGCAATTTATGCCTGGTTTCTCTTCTGACTGTGTCTCTAGTACTTTTCCATTTCGTGCTTGCAAGAAGAGCTCGCTGCTAACAAATCTTCGTGGAGGAAGGAAACCCTTCTCAAAGCACCAACTCTCACTACAATCCTACCTACAGAGCAACCCTACCTACAGAGCAACCCTACCTACAGAGCAACCCTACCTACAGAGCAACCCTACCTACAGTGCAACCATACCTACAGAGCAACCCTACCTACAGAGCAACCCTACCTACAGAGCAACCCTACCTACAGAGCAACCATACCTACAGAGCAACTCTACCTACAGAGCAACCCTACCTACAGAGCAACCTTACCTACAGAGCAACCCTAACTACAGAGCAACCATACCTACAGACAAACCACCCACCTACAGAGCAACCCTACCTACAGAGCAACCCTACCTACAGAGCAACCCCCTACCTACAGAGCAACCCTACCTACAGAGCAACCATATCTACAGAGCAGCCCTACTTACAGAGCAACCATACCAACAGAGCAACCATACCTACAGAGCAACCCTACCTACAGAGCAACTCTGCCTACAGAGCAACTCTACCTACAGAGCAACTCTACCTACAGAGCAGCCCTACTTACAGAGCAACCATACCAACAGAGCAACCCCCTACCTACAGAGCAACCCTACCTACAGAGCAACCCTACCTACAGAGCAAGTCTACCTACAGAGCAACCATATCTACAGAGCAGCCCTACTTACAGAGCAACCATACCAACAGAGCAACCCCCTACCTACAGAGCAACCCTACCTACAGAGCAACAATACCTACAGAGCAACCCTACATACAGAGCAACCCTGCCTACAGAGCAACCCTACCTACAGAGCAACCCCTACCTACAGAGCAACCCCCTACCTACAGAGCAACCCCCTACCTACAGAGCAAACCCCTACCTACAGAGCAACCCTACCTACAGAGCAACCCTACCTACAGAGCAGCCCTACATCAGAGCAGCCCTACCTACAGAGCAACCATACCTACAGAGCAACCCTACCTACAGAGCAGCCCTCCATCAGAGCAGCCCTACCTGCAGAGCAATCCTACCTACAGAGCAACCCTACCTACAGAGCCACCCTAGCTACAGAGCAACCCTACCTACAGAGCAGCCCTACCTACAGAGCAACCCTACCTACAGAGCAACCCTACCTACAGAGCCACCCTACCTATAGAGCAACCCTACCTACAGAGCAGCCCTACCTACAGAGACACCCCCTACCTACAGAGCAACCCCCTACCTACAAAGCAACCCCCTACCTACAGAGCAACCCCCTACCTACAGAGCAAACCCCTACCTACAGAGCAACCCTACCTACAGAGCAACCCTACCTACAGAGCAGCCCTACATCAGACCAGCCCTACCTACAGAGCAACCCTACCTACAGAGCAACCCTATCTACAGAGCAACCCGACCTACAGACCAACCCTACCTACAGACCAACCCTACCTACCTAGCAACCCTACCTACAGAGCAACCACACCTACAGAGCAACCCTACCTACAGAGCAGCCCTACCTACAGAGCAACCCTACCTACAGAGCAACCCTACCTACAGAGCAACCCTACCTACAGAGCAACCCTACCTACAGAGCAGCCCTACCTACAGAGCAACTCTACCTACAGAGCAACCCTACCTACAGAGCAACCCTACCTACAGAGCAACCCTACCTAAAGAGCAACCCTACCTACAGAGCAACCCTACCTACAGAGCAACCCTACCTAAAGAGCAACCCTACCTACAGAGCAACCATACCTACAGAGCAACCCCCTACCTACAGAGCAGCCCTACCTACAGAGCAACCCTACCTACAGTACAATCCTACCTATAGAACAACCCTACCTACAGAACAATCCTACCTACAGAGCAACCCCCTACCTACAGAGCAACCCTACCTACAGAACAATCCTACCTACAGAGCAACCCTTCCTACAGAGCAGCCCTACCTACAGAGCAACCCTACCTACAGAGCAACCCTACCTACAGAACAATCCTACCTACAGAGCCACCCTAGCTACAGAACAATCCTACCTACAGAGCAACCCCACTTACACAGCAACTCTACCTACAGAACAATCCTACCTACAGAGCAGCCCTACCTACAGAACAATCCTACCTACAGAGCAACACTACCTACAGAGCAGCTCTACCTACAGCACAATCCTACCTACAGAGCAACCCTACCTACAGAGCAGCCCTACCTACAGAGCAGCTCTACCTACAGAGCAGCTCTACATGCAGAGCAACCCTACCTACAGAACAATCCTACCTACAGAGCAATCCTACCTACAGAACAATCCTACCTACAGAGCAACCCTACCTACAGAGCAGCTCTACCTGCAGAGCAACCTATCTACAGAGCAACCCTACCTACAGAGCAGCTCTACCTACAGAGCAACCCTACCTACAGAGCAACCCTACCTACAGAGCAACCCTACCTACAGAGCAGCCCCCTACCTACAGAGCAACCATACCTACAGAGCAACCCTACCTACAGAGCAACCCTACCTACAGAGACACCCTACCTACAGAGACACCCTACCTACAGAACAATCCTACCTACAGAGCAACCCTAACTACAGAGCAACCCAACCTACAGAGCAGCCCCCTACCTACAGAGCCACCCTACCTACAGAGCACTCCTACCTACAGAACAATCCTACCTACAGAGCAACTCTACCTACAGAACAATCCTACCTACAGAGCAGCCCTACCTACAGAACAATCCTACCTACAGAGCAACACTACCTACAGAGCAGCTCTACCTACAGCACAATCCTACCTGTAGAGCAACCCTACCTATAGAGCAGCCCTACCTACAGAGCAGCTCTACCTACAGAGCAGCTCAACATGCAGAGCAACCCTACCTACAGAACAATCCTACCTACAGAGCAATCCTACCTACAGAACAATCCTACCTACAGAGCAACCCTACCTACAGAGCAGCTCTACCTGCAGAGAAACACTATCTACAGAGCAACCCTACCTACAGAACAATCCTACCTACAGAGCCACCCTAGCTACAGAACAATCCTACCTACAGAGCAACCCTACTTACACAGCAACTCTACCTACAGAACAATCCTACCTACAGAGCAGCCCTACCTACAGAACAATCCTACCTACAGAGCAACACTACCTACAGAGCAGCTCTACCTACAGCACAATCCTACCTACAGAGCAACCCTACCTACAGAGCAGCCCTACCTACAGAGCAGCTCTACCTACAGAGCAGCTCTACATGCAGAGCAACCCTACCTACAGAACAATCCTACCTACAGAGCAATCCTACCTACAGAACAATCCTACCTACAGAGCAACCCTACCTACAGAGCAGCTCTACCTGCAGAGCAACCCTATCTACAGAGCAACCCTACCTACAGAGCAGCTCTACCTACAGAGCAACCCTACCTACAGAGCAACCCTACCTACAGAGCAACCCTACCTACAGAGCAGCCCCCTACCTACAGAGCAACCATACCTACAGAGCAACCCTACCTACAGAGCAACCCTACCTACAGAGACACCCTACCTACAGAGACACCCTACCTACAGAACAATCCTACCTACAGAGCAACCCTAACTACAGAGCAACCCAACCTACAGAGCAGCCCCCTACCTACAGAGCCACCCTACCTACAGAGCACTCCTACCTACAGAACAATCCTACCTACAGAGCAACTCTACCTACAGAACAATCCTACCTACAGAGCAGCCCTACCTACAGAACAATCCTACCTACAGAGCAACACTACCTACAGAGCAGCTCTACCTACAGCACAATCCTACCTGTAGAGCAACCCTACCTATAGAGCAGCCCTACCTACAGAGCAGCTCTACCTACAGAGCAGCTCAACATGCAGAGCAACCCTACCTACAGAACAATCCTACCTACAGAGCAATCCTACCTACAGAACAATCCTACCTACAGAGCAACCCTACCTACAGAGCAGCTCTACCTGCAGAGAAACCCTATCTACAGAGCAACCCTACCTACAGAGCAGCTCTACCTACAGAGCAACCCTACCTACAGAGCAACCCTACCTACAGAGCAGCCCCCTA
This sequence comes from Onchidella celtica, assembly GCA_963931925.1. Classification (NCBI taxonomy): domain Eukaryota; kingdom Metazoa; phylum Mollusca; class Gastropoda; order Systellommatophora; family Onchidiidae; genus Onchidella; species Onchidella celtica. The sequence goes on along the minus strand of OZ007577.1, from coordinate 53,490,786 downwards.
CCTACAGAGCAACCCTAACTACAGAGACACCTTACCTACAGAGCAGCCCTACCTACAGAGCAGCTTTACCTACAGAGCAACCCTATCTACAGAGCAACCTTACCTACAGAGCAACTCTACCTACAGAGCAACCCTACCTACAAAGCAACCCTACCTACAGAGCAACCCTACTTACAGAGCAACCCTACCTACAGAGCCGCTCTACCTACAGAGTAACCCTACCTACAGAGCAACCCTACCTACAGAGCAGCGCTACCTACAGAGCAGCCCTACCTACAGAGCAACCCTACCTGTACACGGGCTTCACTAAGGCTGACTCTTCTAGCCAACTCTTCCCTCACGAAGGCGTCCGGATAATGTGTCCGCTCAAAAACCCTTTCCAGAGCGGCCAGCTGGGTACTGTTGAAAGTTGTTCTGTTTCTCCGCTGTTTCCGTTTTCGTCGACTTTCGTTGTCACTTTTCTTGTCGTCATCGCTGTCTGTAATAATGCAGAAAAGAAGTGATGAGCAGGTGACGTCATGGAAGAAAGCCAACAATATTAGTGAGCAATTCAAATGACGACAGAGCTCAGGGTAGAGGACAGTTACGGCACCAATGTTTATTAATAAATCTCTAGATCATCCAGCAACAACAGAATGATACACATGAAAACAAACAGAGAAACATACAGACGATCGTTTTGGCCCTCTGCAATTCGCCTCAACCAGACATTTTAGCTAGATGTGTGCCATATCTTACTATAATTGAGCTTTTTACTAAGGTTCTTTGCAATGTCACGTTTGCCTGTTATTGACTTTTTTGAGTTGTGATATGCTATTATATTTATGTAATGATACGTAAGATCTGTGTACCATGTCAGCGCTCGCTAACGCTCTGTCAAAGAGAATTTCCCTCACGGGGTAAAAAACTGATTCTTATCGGATCTGAACTACACAGAGAGCAGAATTGGATAGCAGTTGCCGGCATTAGATCTCATCCCTTCACATAGAATTGGATAGCAGTTGCTGGCATTAGATCTCATCCCTTCACATAGAATTGGATAGCAGTTGATGGCATTAGATCTCATCCCTTCACATAGAATTGGATAGCAGTTGCTGGCATTAGATGTCATCCATTCACATAGAATTGGATAGCAGTTGCTGGCATTCATCCCTTCACATAGAAAGAAAATAACTGAAGAAAGAAAATAGGCCCAAATTTTCTGGTGTGGTCGTGAGATGCTAACTTTGAGCTGCTTTTGTTTCATGTGTTTGAAGCGGGACCATAGACTTAATAAGAATCAAGTGGTAAAAAGAAGATACACTTGGAGTTCCATAGTCAGTTTGCTGAAACGCAACTTGCGCATTGTGACGTGCATGAAAGAATTGCATGTCTCTTGGAGAAGTTTAAACCGCCGTCAAGGAGGTCAGGACAGAGTAGGAGAGGGGACTGGAGGCACGGGTGGGCCAATTGGCTTGAGCCTAAGATTTTCAGGGACGTACCTCCCCCCCCCCCCCCCCCCCAGTACAGGCAAAAGGGGCGGGACCTATTCTGTTGTGTTACTTGTAAATGCATCATGAACGCTGCAAGAATGTGTACATTAACATGGCCGGTCAGCTGTTGGAATCTCCTTATAACTGAACAGTTAGGAGACCGTACGATTTTGCTTAGACAGCTCTAGCTGTGTAGTGAACACCATTCAGTATTTTCTCTATTTGGCTTTCTGTTTTGAGGCTACTTTCAAAGAAGTTCCAACAGCCCACCGATCATTATAATCATTTCCCTGCATAGATAATGGCTGTGTATTTAGCGCCAATTTCAGAAATAGTTGAGGCGCAGTTTGAAGTAGGGCCTGTGTCGACCATCTGGCTTGGGCCAAGTGTACCAACTTAGCACGGGCCTCCCTACCAGTAATCTATGATGCCAGTGTGGACGCAATTTTTAGTCAACAAATTCCTTTTCGCCGCTGACAGTAGCCGGTAAGTGTTGCGTGTAGTAGTGTATTTACAATCCACACATATTGCTTGCGGTACTCGGGAAAAACACTTGCACCAAAACAAACGTAATGGGCACCAGTGCACACAGTCCGTCTTCATAGTGAAGGCAACAAATCAAGACATTTGACCCAAAACAAACGGCGGCCGATGTTCTCCGGGGACTGACGGAATTTGCCGACCCCTCAGGGAAGGCTACTCTGGAATGCTGTGATAGTTATCCCCCCCCCCACCCCCGCCCCATGCCTGGCCTACTGTGATGTTATCTGTCATGGTGAGTGTTTCTGTCCGAATCTGTTATATATCCCAGAGTGATGGGATGTCCGTTACAAGCAAAAGTTGAGGTGACGGTGGCCAGATTTTTATCAATCTCAAACAAAAACAAAGAAAATTAATTAAAAGTGATAAAACTGTCTCTCATTCATTAAATAAACACACAAAAGAGACAAGTCACGAGATCAAAAGAACAATTTAAAAAAAAATTATATTTAATTTCTTAACTTTTTGTTGTTGTTGTTGTTTTTTGTATTTTTTTCCAGAGAGTTCCACAAGAATGGCTGAAGCAAAATATTCATGATATATAATCTTTCCGGCAACATTTCCAAAATTATTACTTCAAGCAAACAATTTATTTTGTAAAACTGTTCCACTCCAGCCAATTTCTTTTCAAACAAGCACGTCGAGCAATACTGAAAAAAAAAAAACAACCAACAGTTCGTGTCCAACAGAATTGTGTAAAAGCGTTCGCTTCCCTGCAAAATGTTGGAGAATTTCCTCTCCAGCAAGAGTTCCCAAACTGTCGCCTTCAACAAATTTGCACAATCACCCCGTCATTCAGATTATAAATGTATGATTTTTTTTATGACGATCATGAAGTCGCTGCTTTCATTTGATTACCAGAATAAACTCAGTCAATAACTATGATAGCATGGATAGAATTATATTCTGGACTAGAGCAAGCCTGTTGATTAGCTTTCACAAGGCCGAGTATCTACGTCAACCACGTAGGCGGCCAAACCAGCCCGCGATCCCTAGGCCAACAGCGACTGACACAGACTGGAGATGACAGCAGCGCTCCTGTAACAACGCGCACTATTTCACTGGCACCGAGTTGGCGGAAGTGTCAGGCGTAGACCAGCAAATTCCTCCGCCACCATGGCTTCCTGCTTTCTGGTGCAAGGACAAAGACAATCAAAATGAGTAACTTAGGGCTGCAGGCTTGTTTTTCGGAGGGGTGGGGTGGGGTGGGGGTCTGGGTGGGGAGTGAGAGTGTCTCCGTGACAAAGGAAAATAAAAATGGAGTACATGACCACTAACTTTAATAATGAGGTTGGAAATCTGCCACAGTTTTGTACATATTCCCATCCTCTCTTATCTCACATTCCGAAAGTCCGCTTTACCCGAATGTCTGGTTTACATGGTCGTTACTAAGAGTATAAAATCCCTGACAAGACTTGTACGTGTATCTCTAATGATACTCTGGTATACACTCTCATGGTTTGTGACATAAGAACAAACACATAATTGCACACATAAACAACAGAGACTGCGTGAATTACGAAGACATGACAGTAGTGCGCAAATCAAGCAGGATGGTTCACTGAAATTTGGAGATTACGCTAAAGAAAAAAAAAAAATAATAGACCTAAAGTTTCTCAAAATGTCATAATAAACTAAATCAAACTTGGATCTTCAAATGTCAGACTGAATGGTTTTTGTGTTTTTTTTTTCAGAAATGCGACTGGGCATCAAAATCTGGAGAGACAGCCTTTCCGGCAAATCAGGCGTTTAATTCAGTATTTTTGAACGGGCAGATCAAATGTTCAGTGCAGTAAATAATTTAGTCCGGCATGTATGATAGGGCAAATTACGCGATGGTCCAGTGTGTCTGAGCGGGCAAATCGCAGGTTCAATCTAGTCAATTTGATGGCGGGACATCACAGGAATTGTGTGGAAAGGGCAACAAGTATGTCTGAATGGACAGAGTCAAAACGTGAACGCACACACACGCACACACACATACACACACACACACACACATACATACACACACAAAAGGCAACAACTAAAAAACCCCAAAACCCTCAGTGAATTTGGATGGAAAATGGAGGAAAGGAAGGAAGATAACAAAGACGACATGAAAGAAAACAGAGAATGAGATGAAGAAAAATAGAGAAGGGAAAAAATGAACTCTTTGTGAGGAGGGAGACGAGAATAGACAAATTTCACTGTACATCAGTTTTAAAGACGATGAAGTGACGACGTTTTCAGTCTGTGTCACGTTATACGCCAAGGGAAAAGAAAGAAAGCAGAGCCGACCTGTCGACATGAATTCTTTCCAAAGAACATTTCTTGTCTTCATTAACTACGCCAGAAGGTAAGCAAAGTCTAGAGGAGTCTGACCTTTAACCCTGACCAGTCCTCTCCAATTTAGCTTCCGTGTGAGGAAAATTTCTCTAATTAGCGCATGCCAGCACGGGGATGTTTTCCCTCTATGAACCCATTCATGTTGAGACCTCGCCCACGCCCTCGGTCCAGACACATTTAACCGGCGGTAGCACAAGTTCTGTGCTGTTCATGGTCGCCTTGTGAAATAGGCCCACGAATATTTGCTATATTGTCGTATGCCACATTTTGCCCATTTTGAGGTTCTGTCTTGAAAGTGGACGGTTCTCTCACTCCAAATTTTATGATGTTTAAGTGTCTATGGGTGGTTTTTTCCTGGGCATTTTTATGCAGGTTTTGATTTTGAAGCGAATTGAAGAAAACCTTGATTTTGTACAACTCTTTAAACGTTCAATGCTCATGTTCTGGAAAAGGTAAAAAATGCACATACGACAATATGGAAAAACACCCGAAGAGAACATAATTATTTTCTGAGCCTCTCGAATTCTTGTTTCTGTGGGTGATTTGATTTATTTTTGTATTCTTTTATTTTTAAGTTGATCTATTCATTATTTGACTAGTTTTCTACTGTTTCAATATCCACACTTTGAAATAATCATGCGTAGAATTATATAGAATCTTCCTTCTTTGTATTTCATCAGAGTGTATATTACATTTAAGAACTAAACGAATAATTATTGTAAACGCCATGTCCAATAACTATAAAGATAGAAACGCAAGGGTGTCCGCGCGAGCCGTGGCTTTCATTGCTTGGATTCCACTTAATTTTAAGCTCGGTTGCCCAGAAATCATTCAGTGCATTATTTTCATCTTGAATGTCTTCACCATCTTGGGACTGACCTAGAATATCAAAATATTGTAACGATGTCACAACCCTCCTAAGATGTTTCCAGTGTCACGAAGTATGAGACAACAGCAATGATGGCATAGATAAGCAGCCAAGATCTCGCCCCGCCCACCCGCCAGCGCCTGTCTTTGAGGAACCGCAACCCTAACCAAGGCAGATAACTGGCTCTGAAATCCAAGACGGTACACGGTGACCTCTCTGGAGTTCACAGGACAGCAACGTATTATTTAAGCCGAGTGCAATGAGCGTTGACAGTGTTGTGTGCTTAGACAAAGACACAATAGCAAATGTAATGATAAATAGCCCCAAAAGAAAACAACAACGTATAGGAAGATCCATCTCTCAACGTCAATCTTGGAGCTTCAACTTGTGTCGCATTTTTATTTCCAGTCATGAATGCTCGGGGGACACGTTGGTCCAGAAGGGAGGTGCTCGCCTCTCATGCCCAAGGCTCCGGGTTCGATCCCCGGTGGATGCAGGCATGTTGGAAGTTTTTTGGGGGAAAAAAATTCCTGTCCCTGATCCTATGGTAGGCAGGATCGAGCAACTAGACTTCTCGGATAAGGACGAGAAACTCGGAGGGCCCGTGTGTAGGCTGCGCACGTTCATGATACCTTGGCATTTGAAAGTCGAGAAGAGCAGGCCGAACAAGGGCACTGCCCGGGCAATATTCTACAAAATGAATCCTTACCACAAAAACACACAGAAACAGGAACAAGGAAAAATAAAAACAAGCACAGGGATGTGAAAATGGCAAGGGAAACAAAAACCTTCTGAAATAAAGACCTAAAACACAATCATTATTTCAATATAATTAGCTGGTTAATTAATTAGTTAGTTTATTTGTTGTTCGCTTGAGTGTTTGACTGACAATTGATGCCGTCTTATTCCCTTTCCATTCTATTTGCCTGTAGTATTCCCCGTTTGACAAATAAAATGGTATTGGAGCCGTCAGTTGTGTGAGCAGTATTGATCAAAAGGCAGGATTGGTGTGGTATGTACAGAGACGAGAATACTAATCTGCTCTTTTTCTCACTCGTCATCTATCTATCTATCTATCTATCTATCTATCTATCTATCTATCTATCTATCTATCTATCTATCTATCTATCTATCTATCTATCTCTCTATCTATCTATCTATCTTTCTATCTATCTATCTATCTATCTATCTATCTATCTAACTACCTATCTATCTATCTAACTATCTATCTATCTGTCTATCTATCTACCTGTCTATCTATCTATCTATCTATCTATCTATCTATCTATCTATCTATCTATCTATCTATCTATCTATCTATCTATCTATCTACCTATCTATCTATCTATTTATCTATCTATCTATCTGTCTATCTGTCTATCTACCTATCTATCTATCTATCTATCTATCTATCTATCTATCTATATCTATCTATCTATCTATCTATCTATCTCTCTCTCTCTCTCTCTCTCTCTCTATCTATCTATCTATCTATCTATCTATCTGTCTATCTGTCTGTCTGTCCGTCTGTCTGTCTCTGTCTACCCCGCACACACATACACATGACTTACATACACACAGACACACAGACAGACACACAGACAGGCACACGCATAAAGTACGCAAGCCCTGACGGTCCAGACGCGCGTGCACACACACACACACACTCACATATATACACACACCACTCCTACAACATGCAACATCGGCCACCTCTCAACACGCCATCATCACCCTCCTACCACTCATCCATCACTCCCTCTGTCCATCCATCACCTCCCCCTAGTGTGCGTCTATCACTGAAACCCTCCACGTTAATCGTCCTGAAGACATGTCTAATTATTCTCTTCTCTCCCTCACTTATCTCTCCTTTCTTTCATTACCCGGTGAGTCTATCTGGCCTGCCTACACCTAATGATGTCCACTATCCGTGTGTGAGTACTGATGATATAGGCCCGGCTTACACCTGCTGTACTTCTGTTTACCTCGGTTGCCAAGGTGTCAATAGCAGCGTCCCTAGCAACACACGATAACTGTCTCTGGCCTCTCTTTGTGAGTCTCAATTTGGCAGTTTCTGTTTCTCCCTCTCTCCCTTCTCTCTCCCTCTCTCTCTCTCTCTCTCTCTCTCTCTCTCTCTCTCTCCCTCTCTCTCTCTCTTCTACATCTCCCTTTCTGTCCCTTCTCACTCTCCTCTCTTCCTTCCTCCCTCTCTCTCTCCTTATCTCGTCCCCTCCCTCTCTCTCTCTCTCTGTCTGAAAACTCAAAAAGCTCCAGCTTTGTTTTATATCTGCAAATCTCTCAAAAAACGGTTGGGCCAGGATTTCCTCATGTGTGTTTGTATGTTGGTTTTTTTTCTTCGGGGGAGGGGGGGGGGGTTATTACAATATGGAAATAGCTATGTTTGTCAACCTTTTTTTTGTCCTAAGCCCCACTTCAAACAACAAACAAACAAACAAACAAACAAACGTGCTCCTCAGCATGATCGGATAAAGTGAGAATACATAATAGACAAAAAGATTTTCAAAATAAATAAATATATATATTCGGTATGCATAAATTCAAGACACGTTTTAATTAAGTAACTAGTTCATAAACAAACAACAGTTTATATATAGGGTAAAAAAGTTAAAATGCGCTATGAAATTCAAGTTTCTATGAAAAATCGGTAGACCCCATTCTGAAATCCCACATCCCATTCTGAAGTCCTACGCCCCATTCTGAAATCACACATCCCATTCTGAAGTCCCACATCCCATTCTGAAGTCCTACGCCCCATTCTGAAATCCCACATCCCATTCTGAAATCCCACAACCCATTCTGAAGTCCTACGTCCCATTCTGAAGTCCCACGCCCCATCCTGAAATCCTACGATCCATTCTAAAGTCCTACGATCCATTCTGAAGTCCTACGTCCTATTCTGAAGACCCACGCCCCATTCTGAAGTCCTACGATCCATTCTGAAGTCCTACGATCCATTCTGAAGTCCTACGATCCATTCTGAAGTCCTACGATCCATTGTGAAGTCCTACGATCCATTCTGAAGTCCTACACCCCATTGTGAAGTCCTACGATCCATTCTGAAGTCCTACGCCCCATTGTGAAGTCCTACGATCCATTCTGAAGCCATACGTGCCATTCTGAAGTCCTACGCCCTTTCCTGAAGTCCTACGCCCCATTCTGAAGTCCTACGATCCTTTCTGAAGTCCCACGTGCCATTCTGAAGTCCTACGCCCCTTTCTGAAGTCCTACGCCCCATTCTGAAGTTCTACGATCCATTCTGAAGTCCCAGGCTCCACCTTCAGAAACAATGATCTAGACCTTTAACTACTGCATACTACAGGGTATTGTGCAAGCGTAACTTCCCCTAATTATTATTCCAGATACTGCAATTTCTACCGACTTGGAGTGCAGTCTTACAGTATCTGTTGCTTAACTAAATCCAAAGACCCGGGGGTTGCCCAGCAAGGTTACAAATCGAGCCGGAATTTTATGTGTGTCTGTGGGGGGGGGGGGGGGAGGTGTGGGGTGGCAGGGTTTAGAGGATGAAGCCATGAGGTAGAAATGTAGTAAGAAACAGTTTATGTCCCGCCATTGACCGATGTAGTGAGCCGTCACTGAAATATCAGCGCTGCTCGGTTAGACCTGGAAGCAATGATAATAATAAAGATAATAATAATAATAATATTAACTCACTTGCCTCGGTAAGCCGAATATTTGGCTCACAGATTTTCGCTTTGCTTCGGAAAGCCGAATGTTCGGCTCGGATGGACACTGATTTTCCAACACTAATACCTAACCATGTTAGCAGAGAAAGCAGAGAAGGCAGCAACAGGAGGACACACGAGGATCCTCTACCAGACTACAAAGACTCTTGCTGGAAAATATGGAAAACCTGAAGTTCCTGTCAAGGATAACAACAGGAAGGCTATTTTTGGAAAGGAAACTCAGGCAAAAAGATGGATAGAACATTTTAACAGCCTCTTGAACAGACTTCCACCAAGCAACCCACCCGACATTCTACCCGCAAGAAATGATTTACCGATCAGTTGCGACCCTCCGACTAAAGCAGAGATTAATGATGCCATAAAGCAGTTAAATCGAGGCAAGGCAGCTGGGCCAGATCAGATCCCACCAGAGGCGCTGAAGGCAGATGCTGCTGGGGCTGCAGAGGGTCTGCACTCACTATTCTCGAGGATTTGGATCGGAGGCAAGTTTCCAAAGGACTGGAAGGAAGGACACCTCGTGAAGCTTCCAAAAAAAGGCGACCTCAGCAATTGTAGTAATTACAGAGGAATCACACTTCTCTCCATCCCAGGAAAGGTTTTCAATCGGATTATTCTCAAGCGAATACAGAATGCAACAGACCCAAAACTTCGTGAGCAGCAAGCTGGTTTCAGGAGTAATCGATCAACCACCGACCAGATCGCCACGCTGAGAATCATAGTAGAGCAGTCGCTAGAGTGGAACTCCCAACTGATAGTGAACTTCCTTGACTACGAAAAGGCCTTTGATAGCATCGATAGAGAAACACTGTGGAGAATATTGAGACATTATGGAATCCCAGAGAAGATGGTGAACCTTATCAAGAGCATGTACGAGGGGACAAGTTGCAGAGTCGTACACGATGGCGAGCTTACTGACAGCTTTGATATCAAGACTGGTGTTAGGCAGGGTTGTTTGCTGTCCCCATTTCTGTTTGTCCTGGTGATTGATTGGCTTATGAAAGAAACCACCAGTGGAGGAAGAAATGGCATACAATGGACCCCATGGACACAGCTGGACGATCTAGATTTTGCAGATGACTTGGCACTATTGTCGCACACACACGACCAGATGCAAACAAAGACTGCAGCTCTAAACAAAATTTCAGAATCTATTGGATTGAGGATACATCCTGCGAAGTCGAAGGTCCTAAAAATTGTTGCACCCCCAAGCGCACAAGTCAGAGTAGGAGATCAACCACTGGAAGATGTAGAGTCCTTCTGCTATCTTGGTAGTATCATTGACAATAAGGGAGGAACAGAGGCAGAAGTCAAAGCACGAATTGGAAAGGCACAGGCAGCTTTCACGTCCTTAAGCAAGATTTGGAGAACCAAGGATATATCTCTAAAAACAAAGCTGAGGATATTCAACTCGAACGTGAAGTCAGTCCTGTTGTATGGATGTGAGACTTGGAATGCGTCCCAGGCCTGCATAAAGAGAATCCGTTTTCATCAACAGATGTTTGAGGAAGCTACTTAAGATCAGATGGACGGACAAGGTCAGCAATGAAATTGTATGGAAAAGAACAAGACAGAGCCCAGTCAGAGAGGAAATTGGTAGGAGGCGATGGAGATGGATCGGCCACACTCTCAGGAGGCCAGGAAACAGCATCACGAAGAAGGTATTGGATTGGAATCCCCAGGGCAAGAGATCAAGAGGAAGGCCGCGCGGAACGTGGAGAAGAGCCAGAGAAAAGGATGTGCAACGAAGCGGAAAGACTTGGAATAATGTAAAGAGGCTGGCCCATGATAGAGAGGGATGGAAAGTGTTTGTTGGTGGCCTATACCCTGATCCAGGGTGAGAAAGGCAATGATGATGAATACCTAACCAACTTCTCGAAATATTGAATCCCATCCTGAGTCATTGATTTTGCTTTACTTAAACGTCTAACGTATTAAAGTTTTGTGTTTATACTGAGTGAAAGAAAAAACACTTTTCAACTAAGTCTAAACTTCAAACTGGATAGTTTTGCTAGTTCCCTTCCACACCCACAAATGTTACCGTAGAGAATGAGTTAATAATGATAACAATAATAACAAAAACAACGTTTGAGAAACAGTTTTTAATGAAGGAAGACAAAACGCCAACATTTCTGCCTGGTTGCTCCATGAGATCAGCACACAACACCACATGAGATCAGCACCCAACACCACATGAGATCAGCACACAACACCACATGAGATCAGCACCCAACACCACATGAGATCAGCACCCAACACCACATGAGATCAGCACCCAACACCACATGAGATCAGCACCCAACACCACATGAGATCAGCACCCAACACCACATGAGATCAGCACACAACACCACATGAGATCAGCACACAACACCACATGAGATCTGCACACAACACCACATGAGATCAGCACACAACACCACATGAGATCTGCACACAACACCACATGAGATCAGCACACAACACCACATGAGATCAGCACACAACACCACATGAGATCAGCACACAACACCATATGAGATCAGCACACAACACCATATGAGATCAGCACACAACACCACATTAAATTCCACGTCCTTTCAAACTCTTTTCAAAAATGGCAAGCATGAATTATGACAAAATAAAAACGGGAAAAACTGTGAAGGCGATCAACCTGGAAGTGAATTGTAAAACAGAAAACGCGCAGGGCAAATGTGGAACCTCCAGATGCCAGTTATGAAATTGTGGGCAAAGATGTGTATGGCATGAGCCGACAAGGTTGAAAGGTTTGCAGTAATGTAGCTCACACGTGTCACTAATGGCTAGAATCTATCACCCACCCCCCCTCCCCCCTGCCCACCCACCAATCCCCTGTATTCCCTCATCATTGGCCAACCACCCACCCATCAATCCCCTGTATCCACTCCTATGTCACCACCATCATTGGCCATTAATTTTCATCCCTACCATTCCCTGCCCTCCTCCCTCATCCCCCCCCCCCCCCCAAAAAGCCGACCGGTGCTGCACTGTGGCGACGACGTGCCTGCTGCAGTTATAACTGGGCTGCAATGGCACAAAGGCAAATTTCCCAAATGGGATTAAAGATTTATACAAATACAAATGTTCGAACATTCTACATAGTTTTTTTCAACACGGCAGAGCAACTCCAGATTGCCACCTACTAATGCTCCACTGGTCAGGGGGCCGCAATACTTGCCTTGCCCCCCCGGGTTCTGGCAACCCACTCGACACCACTTGTTATCCCCCCCTCCCCCCACCAGTCTTTCTGCTCACCCTCTCTCTCTCTCACACACACACACACACAAGGCTCTATCGGCGGATGCCATACATTTCCACTGCCAAGCTTTCACCAGAGCCACATCAGCTAAGTGCTCACTCTACCGGCCAGGCAACCGCCCCCCATCTGTACCTGCCCTTACAGGTTTTACTGGAGTTTTGCCACCCCATCTGGCAACTCTGTTTTTGGTTCTTGTCTCATCTTGTGATTGCATTCGTCAACCAGAAATTTTACGACATCTCAGCTTATGTCCTATCTGTATGAATAAGGGCTTTTTAGGTGTTTTTACGGCATTACAAGGGTTCCTTCCCTTCCAGAAAACTCCGTTAAAAACAACATGACCTTGAAAATTAACATTGATACTTATTTAATTTTTACTGACGACCATCTTGGATAATCTGCCTAGGCGTCAACTTCAGAATGTAAGCACTGAGTTGATCCTGACATAAAATTGTACAAGGGCAGGGGGGATAAGGGGGGGGGGAGACAAAGAGAGAGAGAGAGAGAGTCAGAGAGAGGGAAAGAGAGAAGGAGGGAGAGACAGACAGACAGACAGACAGACAGACAGAGTGAGCGAAACAGGGAAGGAGAGAGGAACAAAGTGTTTTACTCAAAATGTGTCCGATACTCTGCTAAAGGTATATAAACATTTAGATCTAGGCCTGTTGTACTTCCCGTTGTTCAATAGAAAATAAAATGATAAAATTCCTTCCAGGACTTCACGAATACTTCGCAAAAGAGTTTTCAATCTGCCGCTGTGCGAATCCGTGTGTGCGGTGTTATTACGCCGAGAGCGATTTGTTAAAGAGAGTTTTTTACGACATAGGAATCAACATTATTTTCCCTATTCCCCTTTTAAAGACAATTTACAACCTTACAATTTTATAAACTTTTTACTGATAAAAGCAGTCATATAAAATCAATCCAACCGTTAGAAATCGTGGCTGGGTCATTTTAAAGTAGTTGGCTCGGGGAAAACACAGATGTGATTTTTAAAGTCCAACTTCGATCACGAATGTTTAAACTGAGGTGTAGAACGAAATTTCCTGTTATACTTTTTAATTCTGCTCGAAGAAAATACGTCTTTTCTTTTTCCGGCTCAAAATCTTGAAACTCTTTCTTCAAGTTCAACTGCAAGATCTTTTAAACTATGCCCCACGTTTACCTTTGCGTCATTGTATGCGTTCATACCATACTTTGTAAAATTTAAGGCTCGGGGGTTCAAAAATGTTTCGTAATTACATTGGAGTTGTTATTGTCTTTAGAATATCATTGTGTCTTGTGTTAATATTTTAAACTAGCCGGACCGCGCAAGATTTATCTTGCAAATTTCCCATGTATAAGCGCAACCGTATATCTAGATCTAGGCTACATTAAAACGGCATTTGGATTCCATGTTATGACCAATAGAACTTACAGTTACACCACAATTTCACACAGAATTATTTTATTTAATTACCCGTTCTACGACGCGTTTAATTTCTTGGTGCGGAACCAAACTTCCGCGTTCAGGCGGCGCGTCAAAATGGTATCATTCTTCCGGTTCACTCAAAATGGTGAATTAAAATAGAATGACCGAAAAAATCTTATTTTGACAAATTCGGGGATGGGAGTTTTCGTGTGTTTTATGTGACGAAAACCTGGGTATGTAGATACTGTGGACGTGTGTAAAATTTGAAGCGTGTGGGCTAAGTATTAACGGAGGAGTAGGCTAACATAGCCTCCAAAGTTCACTTTTGTAATAATAGATTTGTGTTTAAAGAAGAACACCAGGAAATAATTTATGGTTGGCATGATCTACATCTTGGCTTCTATGTGTCATGACCATCCAGCCAGAGTGTCTTTACACATGGGGGACACACTGGGCAGTTGTCAAGGGTTGAGGGGGCCCCGTGCATGCAAATATACGAGTAGCTGCGTGGGGGGTGGGGCCGGGGTGAAGCCTATTGCTTTGTTCAGGGGCCCATGGTGATGTTAGAAGACCCTGCCATCAACCAGCTCAAGATGACTCAGATTTATGCCAGTACATATTACATATTACATTCCGTCCAGCGCTGCACTGTGGCGACGACGTGTCTACTTCACTTGTAACTGGGCTGAAATAACACTAAGGCAAATTTCCCAAATGGGATTGAAAAAGTAGACAAAATACAATTTTACAACAACAACAAAAAAAATGTGAAGAACTAAAGAGGTGGCAGGTTAAGTTATGCTTAAACTATAGTGTAATTTTGTTGATATTTAATCCTCTACCGCGTCATTATTTCCTCAAAATTCTCTTTTAACTGAGGTCTCGGATTACGGCAACCAGCGACAGTACCATCATAATATTATATCTGCCAGGGCTTCCGCCGATTTTATTTGCTAAAACTGATTAAGCCGCCAATGCCTACTCCCTTCCTCCCTTCCTCCCTCCCTCCCTCCCTCCCTCCCTTCCTCCCTCCCTCCCTTCCTCCCTCCCTCCCTCCCTTCCTCCCTCCCTCCCTCCCTCCCTTCCTCCCTCCCTCCGGGCCATATATTACTCCCACAGCAACTCCATGTTCATTATTCTTTTTCTCCTTCTCTCTATCCCACTCCCTGCTACTCCCATGTACGTCAGTGTGACCCACCAACAGTTTTCTTTCCCTCCACCCATCCCCAACCCCTCACTTAGTTACGAACCAGCGCCGGGTTGATTTCCTCCTCCCCACCCCCCAACTCCCTCCCGACCCCCAGATACGTGTAAACAAAATTAATACCTTCCTCCGAACTTGTTCCTCCCGAGCATTAGTTTCCTTCACTTGTTACTAACATTCTCTTGGTGGTGTCACGTCAGTTTATGGAAATCTACACTCGTTCAGCTCGGCTTGTGATACATTTTCTCCTTCCATTTCCGATGCCTATCACACTGCGCGCGCAGCCGGAAGTTGCCCGTATGAGTGACGTAGCCGCTGATGGCCGTGTCACGTGACGTCTGGCTCTTGACTGGCAGACGCCGTATCGTCTGCAGTGGGAAACGTCCGCACTGACGGGCTCAGTAATGATCGCGTCATCACCTGGCGGTGTCTCTGCCAATCTCAGGATACCAGAGAAACTTTTGCTTTCATTCAGTCGTCTATCTACTCAACAACTGTACCCCTACTGCTCACAGCAATAACCTCCCATGTAATGTCTACATCGTACGGTCTGAGCCACGTGACTTAATGAAGACTAGAATGTTTTACCTCTATCCCAAACACCGTTAGGTAAAACTTTAATTACAGTTAGCTGTCCCTGGCCCCTGTTCCATTCTGAGAGTTGATGTCACCTCTCCTCGACCCCCACCTCCAGTTTTTAGTTACAGATATAGATAAGGTATTCATACAGTGGTGTCTGATGTAGAAACAGAATAATGATATAGTATAAAAATTTGCCTACTCCATAGAGAAACAGAGCAAGCCATGTTTCATCAAAACTGATGATGGCAACTTCCTAAACTCCTGATCTCCCACGGACTCCCTACTTTATGACAATGATTGTGATTGATGATTGTGATTGTTCATCCTCTGTTGCCGTTGAGCGTCGAGGGGAGATGCAGGCCAACTCTGCCGCTCTTTCAACTGAGATGTTGTTGTTTCTCTGGGTTCATTTGACAACTTTATGACAAGACCACCGTCAAATTCCACTGACGTTGAAATCTTTGAGCAAATTCTTGAATTGTTGACCCTCCAGCGGCCAGTGGTCCATACCAGTAACATGTAACATACATAGTTTTTTGGGTGGTTATTTTTTTTAAATATAATTTCTAATTTATCAGTAACGGAGTTTTTGTGATTTATTTTGATATTTTTGCATTTGATTTGATATTTAAACTAGATTTGCCTATTTCATAAGTTACAGATAAAGTTTGGATGCTACAGGGTAAAGACATTTCATAATTTTGCACATGAATAAAGGCTTGGTCTAATTTCACTGGATTTCTTTTGGGAGTGAATTGAGCAGCAACTTCTGTTTTTCTTTATAACTAGCTGAGGGGGGATAAATCGGTTTGAATATTGGTTTCAGTTCTGGGTGGTTATTATGGACCTGCTTCATCTGGCCTGTTCCTATTTGTTTATTTTATTTTTGTTTGTTTGTTTTTAGATATAAGTCTTACTGCTCTGCCTTTGTGAGTTGACACCCTGCGCATCCCGTACAACTGCATGATTTGCGCACGGGTTAGTGTGTTTGATAGTGAACACATCGCAGGTAATGATAACGAAACCTTAAAATGGCGAACCATGACTCGAAATAGATCTGAATGATGGCGAAACAATAAATTTCCAATAAAAAAAACTACAGCGATTTGAGACTTGTATGCCTACCGATAGTACGTTTTTTAGGGGGCATGCTGCATCAGTGCATGCTAGATCTAGCTCTCACAGACACTACTGTGATTATGAATCGAATTCCGGGGCCGGAAGTGGAAAAGCGATTAACAAAGAAAGAGGTCATAGGTTAACGAACGTACAATTCGGATCAAACGCTCTCGCAAATTTACTGTTCCATTCTTATCGCATTATTGGAATAACTCACGAATCCCATAAGCTTTTTTATGCCTATGTACATAGGAACACTGGTCAGTATCGTACAATTGTGTGTGCCAAGTTTCAGTTCAATACGTCCAGTAGTTTTTGAGTCCATAGGGAACAAAGGGGTTTTCTTACATTTTTTTTGTATAGATTTCAATAGCTCTCTATAGAAAAGGCACGCTTTAATTGCTTTATTTCAGATCAAAGGGGGTCAAACACTGTATTCCACCCGGAGATTGGATAGTTTTGTGTACTATATAAAGGTCATCCCTGTTTCCAGCAAAGTGGAGCTAGCCAGTTGACATAAATCAGCATTGGTGGATTCAGCTCCCTAGCTGGTGTCCGCAACAGTTATTGATCACAGGCACAGGTTTGTCTGGGGGCAAAGTGCTCACCTCTTATGCCGAAGATACCGGGTTCAAATCCCCGTCGGTGCAGGCACATTGGAATTTTGGGGGAAAATTCTTGTTCCTCATTCAATAGTAGGTAGGATCAAGCACCTAGTCTTCTCGGATAAGGACGAAAAACTCGTCGGGCCCATGTGCACGTTCCTCACTTTAAAAAAGACTTAGCAGCTGGAAATCGAGAACAGCAGGCCGAACAGACCGCCGCCAGGGCAAAATTTAAAAGAATAACAAAACGTATCTCTACAACTCCCCCCCCCCCCCCCGAAAAAAGCCCGCTGGTCAGAGCTGCACTGTGGCGACGACATGTCTACTCCAGTTGTAACCAGGCTGCAATGACATAAAAGCAAATTTCCTAAATAGGATTAAAGAGGTATACAAAATACAAAATATCATTGATTGATTTGCAGATCACAAGGAATGAAATCACTGGTTTGTCGGATTCAGAGACTGACCAAAGATCGCTTGGGAATCCATTTTTGTTAGCTGACCAAAGGGTGACATAGTCTCTATCTTGTACTCTTTTCTATTTCCTACCAAACCCCTCTCAGGGTATCCCGTCCCAGTGAACGTCGCCAGGGGCTGGACATTTGTTATGTAGGATTGTTGATGGCGGCTGCTACAGGAGTTACTGGTCCTATGTCATGAAGAGTTATCTCCCACTTTCTGAGTGATTCCCCCTCAAAGTTCTTACTGGAATCTGGCAGAGACTGAGCTACCATTTACTACTGTATTGCTACCTCATTCATCTTCTCTCTCTCTCTCTCTCTCTCACGCTCTCTTTTATTTTGTGGCTCAAAAAATGGTAAATAAATAAATTTAAAGACTGAATTATGTCCAGAATGGCCGATGTGTCCAGGTAATTTTGTGTCAAATCCTGAGGCAGCACACACCCACCCCCCCCCCCCACACAAACACACGCGCGCGCGCGCGCACACACACTCGCACACACACATACACACACACACACAAAGTTTCATCATTTTTGGGTAGCGCAGATATGAAGTTTTAGTTTTGATACGTTCACCCTCCAGCGCCGTGAGAGTATGATGGTAATAACAATAAATACCATTTCTATCTCTCCATCCCGTACCCCAAGCTCTAAGCGCTTTATAGACGTTTGTCCCCTCGCGTTCAGTTCACCAAATACAAAGAATGTACTGGAACATCTGGCAATGGTCAGAAATAGCTATGGTTATATTTCATCAATTGAAAAGGTGTGTTTTATCATGTTTCTTGAACATTTCCGTGTGTTGTAAATCTTGATAGAAGGCAGCGAATTCTAGGCCGAGGAAGGCGGAGAAAGTCTGTACTGGCTCCTTAAGCACTGTTACTGCACTTGTCCACATCATCCGCTCAGCTCCGCTCCGCTATTTTTACGGACAATGACGTAAAACACTCTTTGTCTCTATATACTTGTCCACAACATCCGTTCCGCTCCGTTCCTCACCGCTTTAGAGGCAAAGAGAGTTGTTCATACGTCACTGACCGTAAAACAGCGAAACGGAGCGGATGCTGTGGACACTTTATAAATGATCTCTCTGTATAAGAAAAAGATTACGACAAGCAGCACGGCCTTCCATACTCTTCTGTGATTGGCTGTCAGGAGTTGCATGACCTTCCATACTCTTCTGTGATTGGCTGTCAGGAGTTGCACGGCCTTCCATACTCTTCTGTGATTGGCTGTCAGGAGTTGCATGACCTTCCATACTCTTCTGTGATTGGCTGTCAGGAGTTGCACGACCTTCCATACTCTTCTGTGATTGGCTGTCAGGAGTTGCACGACCTTCCATACTCTTCTGTGATTGGCTGTCAGGAGTTGCATGACCTTCCAATTTAAAGCCTCTTTATCGCTGATCGTGTGCAAGACGTTTTTTTTTTTTACATAAAAGTTATCTAAACATCAGAATTCATTAAGATTGCGTTTTAAAGTTGTTATTATTATTCATTAACTCTGTATTCTGTTTCCTTGAAGTTATTCGCATTTGAAACTGTACAAAAATTTTACAGGCAAAACTGCGTTAATTTGTACAAAAGTCAGTAACAAAAAGGCACAATCGTGTAGCGTATGAAATAATACACAAAAGAAAAAGGAAGACAAAAATTAAGTTTACGGTCGATTGATGTGCATCAGGAAAGAAAACCGTAACATTACAAAAATTTGAACCAGTAAAACAACTGAAAATTATTTTTTTTTAAATGTGTAGATTTTGTGTATTTTTCATGATATTTCGTAAATTTGTATCAACTCGTCTTGTTCCATTCACTCGCGTGTGTGAATTCTGGTGAATCAATGGAAGATCTGAGAAAATAAGACAATTCATCAGATGGCAGACTCTGGACATTTGGCTTTCTGGGATCGTGTGAGCAGTACATGTATCTACAACGTCTTGGATATTTCTGCGCTGGTGAGCAGTAGAGTGGTCATGGAACTGCCGGTCGTGGCCGGCTGGGAACGGACAAAGTGTCCACATTCCTGCTAACAATGCCTGCAGGTTGAGCGTGAGAGGTTGGTAGGCAGAGGCAGAGCAGAGGGGCTGGGAGAATAAGAATGACGGACGTGGGAGTACTTGAGATGGAAGTAACGAGAGAAGAGAGAAGAGACAGGTTTACAGAGAGAGAAAGAAAGAGAGAGAGAGAGAGAGAGAGAGAGAGAGAGAGAGAGAGAGAGAGCGAGCGAGAAAGCGAGAGAGAGAGAGAGAGAGAGAAAGCGAGAGAGAGAGAGAGAGATAGATAGAGACACAGAGAGAGAGAGAGAGAGAGAGCGAGCGAGAAAGCGAGAGAGAAAGAGAGAGAGAGAGAGAGAGAGAGAGAGAGAGAGAGAAAGAAAGAGAGAGAGAGGGAATAATAATACCATGGTACCGAGCACTGGGAAACTTGGAGAACTGGAAGAAGGAAGGGATGAAAGGTGTCTTTGTCTTTCTCAGGGATGAACTCGGTTTTAAGAATGGGGGTGGGGTGGAGGGGGGGTAGATCGGTGACCAAAGCAATCAACAATCAAGTCCGTAGAAGAGTAGGGGGAGGGCAGGACTGTTAGAAAGAAGAAAAGTAGGGCATTCCCCACGGGACTCCGTGGCATACCGAGGTGCCAACCTGCGCATGACAGGAAGTGCCGAGAGAGCTGGGAAAGGGCCCCTTCAGTGGGTGTGAGAGAAGTGTAGAACGTGCTGAATGGAAAAGCCACGGAACCTGTCAGCTGGCAGGAATTCGCAGGAATTCCCTTCTTGATGACTTAGTACCCATTGTTATTGTCTTCTTGATTCTAGCTGCTCTAGCCAATCAAACTCGTGATTTGGAAATGTCGTGACCATACACGAAAACCATCAAACTTCGCTCGGTTCAGTTTCGCTTTCCCACCCAAGAAGAGTTCGTCTGTCTTAGCTGTAGGTATGTGGGATACAGAGTACGGCATCAACTGAGAAATTTGGTTTGTTTCAATAACCCCGGAAATAAAAAAATGAAAGGCAGACCGTCATGCAATGCTCCGTCGCCATTTTCAGTAAAAATAGTTTTAAAAAATAGGAAAAGCACAAATATCTGTGTGGTCAAGAGAAAATGAATTATAATGTTTCTTTTCTCTTCTCTCTGCCTCTCTCTCTCTCTCTCTCTCTCTCTCTCTCTCTCTCTCTCTCTCTCTCTCCTTCTCTCTCTCTCTCTCTCTCCTTCTCTCTCTGCTTCTCTGTCTCTCACTCTGTCTCTCTTTCTCTGTCTCTTTCTCTCTCTCTCTCTCTGTCTCTTCTCTCTCTCTCTCTCTCCCCCCCCCCTTTCTCTCCCCCTCAAACATCAGTGGTAAAGAATTTACAAAACGGAAAAAACAAAAATGGTACTTTAATGTTGTTGACCAGTAAGACAAACTATGTAGAACTACCTGCTGCAAGGTGACGCCGGATAATGTTTTATAACCAATTTGCAAAGTTTTAATATTTCGTTGACGATTCCAGATCTACATGTAGTTATCAAAGTAATTTTTTTAGCTTGAAAAATATCTGTGGAAGGCAACTCCTGTGACTTAGTTGAAATACACAGACCAGCGTCATTATTCACACAGAATTATTTCCTTTTCTAATTGAATATTAATGCGCATTTTCCCATGAACTTCTTTCTTTTGTTAGTTTTGGTTTCAGTGATCAATTATTTCTCTCGCTCGTTTTAATGTTGTTGGTTTTTTTTTTTACAGTCATTTTTTTTTGTTTTGTCATGTTTAGCCATTGCTATTGTTGTTTGTATCTTCTGACAGGGTGACTGACGACTGTGATCATAACAAAGTCATAGATGTAAAGCTGTGATTGTCTGCGAGATTAGCATCACGTCACTGGTAATGGATGGAGTATAGAGGGTTAATTAGCTGAGATCTCTGCGGACGTTCGCAGGAAGTTATTGCTTACAAAGTGCGCACTGGTGCACCCCGTGACAATCCACATGAACAAAGGGAAAATACGTCCCGGTGTGCAAGGAAACCCATTATGTAGTTTCTTATCGCTAAGTTTGTTATTGCAACTGTGATTATCCCTGTCAATCTTGTTACTGTAATCAGCAATATAATCTTCATTATTATCGTCTCTTCGTCTTCTTTTTATGTTATGCCATTATTGTTATCTTTGATTACATCCTTATCGTCATCCTTATGGTTATCCTAGACAAACGGTGCGTCACCACCAGAATTATCACAATTTCAGTATTGTTCACTTTATCATCGATGTTGTTTGTTGTTGTTTTATTTTTGTTGGTATTTGTTATAATTATCATTATCATTACTATTGAATGAGGTTGTAATCTGCTGTGGTCCACGACGTGTACTCGACAGTTGCAGCAGAAACTGTGAGAGGGAGAGAGATGGACATTGGGGATGGGGGAGACCAAATGGGGAGATTTGGGGGTGGGGATAGATAAAGAAGAGAGAGATGGAGAGGGAGAGAAGAGGAGACAGGCACACAGACAAACACACACACAAAGAGAGAAAGAGAGAAAGAAAGAGAGAGAGAGAGAAACCAGGTTGTCACAGGTAAGGCTGAATATCTCATCCAGGTAAATCTGTCTTTTCGTTTACATTTTTTCTCCCCATCCTTAAAATTAATTTGTAAGACCTTAATGAATTGGTCATTAAAATTACTACGTAAGACCCTGGTAAATTTGTCGCGAAAATTATTTTTTAAGGCCCTGGTAAATTTGTCGCGAAAATTAATTTCTGAGGCCCAATTAAATTATTTTGTCGTTAAAACGAATATGTCCTTGGCGACCATTGACTGTTTAACAGCATGCGGAGATGGATTTGATGAACAGAAACGGCCTGTTTCTTTGGTGAGGAGAGAAAAAAAAGGAGGAGGAGGTGGTGGGGGGGTGGGGGGGGGCAAGAAAGAAAATTTGAAGCCTAAAATGGTGGTGGGGGAAGAAGGGGGGGGGGTGATTGTCTGAAATAGGTTGAGGACCAAGTGGTTTAGAGGATCGTTTTTCCCTTGCACACTTGACCACAACAACAACACATTCCAACTAGGTGTGTGCTGTGGTTCATCAAGCTTCCATGCCGTGTTACTTCATGTGTTGTGATTGCTACTGAATTATGATGTTTGTGTACTGATGTGTAAGATGTCTGTGTATGTGTCCACTGTATGAGCTCTTAAACATTCTCTGAACATGGATTTCCCTCAAAGGAGAATAAAGTGATTCTGATCTAATAATATCATAAAATGTCACAGAAACTTGTGCCGGTGTGTCAAAGTATTTGGTCCCCCATAGCAGAGGTTCCCCCGGAACAAATACTTCCTGGTTCACGCTTTTGTGGCAGCTGTGACGTATGTGTTTCCCCGTTGCAGGTGGTCCTTGCGCAACAAATGCAATGAAGCAGTTGGTCCCCCCTGAACATGTACTATAATATAGATGGTCCCTGGGAACAAATACTTCATAGTTATAAGGTCCCCCCCCCCCTTCCCCCCCCCCACCTTTACTTTCCCAAAAATGAAAATTTTCGACAATATGTAACAATTACTCTAGAAAAGAAGATCTGGTCCAGTGAATACTTCTCCATTAAAATCTGTAAATTAACTATTACCAAATCAAGTAGTTAGGTTCGATATTTTTTATGTTCGTCAGTTAATAGGACTACCAAGTTCGACAGTGTTGGTGCTGTTGCTAATTTCGTCGTTTCCGAACAGAAAGACAAAGTTTTTGAAATAAAACAGAACTTCAACACTGAACATCTGACCATTCTTAAACACAGTTTCTTACTGCCCTTCTCTCCCCTGACAGCAACGACAAAACAACGATAACAACAACAACAACAACAACAACTACCGCAAATAACACTACTTCTACAACAGTTCCTTTTGGATCTCTCTCTCTCTCTCTCTCTCTCTATTTACTGTTTTAGTCAAGTACACAATAAAAGAAATAACGATGGTTAATGACCTTGGTTTCCCTAACTTGATAAAAAAAACAAAATGTCACACGTTTCAAACAATCAGCTGACACCTGTCAAAAGTTGGCACCTGGACTATTCCCGTCGTCTTGAGGTGGTGTTCTGGCAACGATGACAAGAAGATGAAAGAAAACAGCGATTTATTGGCAAAACTTCCAAACTGCAGCCCTTCATCAAATGTGTTAAAACAGAAACAGATTTGGGACATTCACTGCATAGTATCTGGCAAAGTGCTGTAAAGTATTCATATTTTGTTCCCCCGAATCCTTTACTTCAAAGTAAACGTGTCCCCGGACAAAGTAAAACGCCATCATCAAAAAACTGCCAAAAATCGTTCTTGATACAGAATTAGAAGTCAAGGGAGTTTATGGTGACATTTCATTGAGTTTTCAAGGCTTCGTGTGAAAATTAACAAAAATCTTCAGCTTTGGCAAAATGCAAGGAAGGAAACTTTCACTATGAAGAATTTGTTCCGGGTGACCCATTACTACAAAGTATTTATTCCGAGGGAACGTCCAGTACGGGGGACCAAATACTTCGTCACACCGTCATGGCTTCAATTCTCCGCTTGAAATGAAAGACAATTTTCGCACTTTATTGACACAGCCTGGCTTACGCTGTTGTTGATCAGCCTTTGCTGACTAAGTGGCTGGGTAGGTTACTCGTTAAACCAGTTGTCATGTATGTATCCGAATTTATCCAGTTGCCTTTAAGTAGACATGAGAAAAGTCAGTTTTCTGACTCAACTACCGTATACATGCTAATTTTTGCGATTCCATATTTAATGTGAACAAATGAAATATAATTTAACTTATCTCCACATTAAAAAAAAATTTTAAAATTAGATATATATTTCTGCTAAGGCAAATCAGTAAAAAGCTGTATGCAAAGTTTCAGGGAATTTCATTTATCCATTTCCAAGATATTGCCATTATAGTTTGGAGACGCTATATATAGTGTTTTATAGTAACTTGCCCTTCTTTTGTCTGCAATGGCGGCGCCCTAGGTAGCCACGGAAGTGCCGCCATCTTTGAGTGGAAGGAAAACGTGTTGCGCACCAGAGTGCCCTCGCTAGTCTATCTCTAGAGCTCTGTGTCTACGACACATCTGTTAATGAACATAAAACGTTTGGGGAAATCCCTCAACGACTCTCCTGCACTGCAATTCTGGTGCGTTTGAGTGCATTAATTCATGAAGGTAAAAATAACGATTTCCATCACTCTAAGCTAACAACAGAAAAATTCGTGATAAATTTGAGGATTATATCGACAACCTAATGGCGCCACGGGATGTCTGGCTAGAAATCTCTTTTCAGAAAATCATGCCCAGTGTTGTTGTAGTTCATTATTTGAGCCCAGTTGTACGTGTGTAGGTCATCTGCACTTGGCTAACATTGTCTCAACTTCAGTGTCTCTCATCCTTTAAGCCCTTCTCTTTGGGTTCACCTGTTGGTTTGAACTTCTCTTTATTTAACTTGATCAAATCACTCCAGTTTTTCATTATTCACTGGTTCCCCTTCCCTCTCTGTGCCCCGCCAACCTTTCTTCATACCTCCCATACTACAGTAATTATTTTCTTCCTCCACTGCCCCTTATTTACCTCTCTTCCCTCTCTGTGCCCCGCCAACATTTTTTCATACCTCCCCATACTACAATGTCCTTCCTCCACTGCCCCTTATTTACCTCTCTTCCCTCTCTGTGCCCCGCCAACATTTTTTCATACCTCCCCACACTACAATGTCCTTCCTCCACTGCCTCTTATTTACCTCTCTTCCCTCTCTGTGCCCCGCCAACATTTTTTCATACCTCCCCACACTACAATGTCCTTCCTCCACTGCCTCTTATTTACCTCTCTTCCCTCTCTGTGCCCCGCCAACATTTTTTCATACCTCCCCACACTACAATGTCCTTCCTCCACTGCCTCTTATTTACCTCTCTTCCCTCTCTGTGCCCCGCCAACATTTTTTCATACCTCCCCACACTACAATGTCCTTCCTCCACTGCCTCTTATTTACCTCTCTTCCCTCTCTGTGCCCCGCCAACATTTTTTCATACCTCCCCACACTACAATGTCCTTCCTCCACTGCCCCTTATTTACCTCTCTTCCCTCTCTGTGCCCCGCCAACATTTTTTCATACCTCCCCACATTACAATGTCCTTCCTCCACTGCCTCTTATTTACCTCTCTTCCCTCTCTGTGCCCCGCCAACATTTTTTCATACCTCCCCACACTACAATGTCCTTCCTCCACTGCCTCTTATTTACCTCTCTTCCCTCTCTGTGCCCCGCCAACATTTTTTCATACCTCCCCACACTACAATGTCCTTCCTCCACTGCCCCTTATTTACCTCTCTTCCCTCTCTGTGCCCCGCCAACATTTTTTCATACCTCCCCACACTACAATGTCCTTCCTCCACTGCCCCTTATTTACCTCTCTTCCCTCTCTGTGCCCCGCCAACATTTTTTCATACCTCCCCACACTACAATGTCCTTCCTCCACTGCCCCTTATTTACCTCTCTTCCCTCTCTGTGCCCCGCCAACATTTTTTCATACCTCCCCACACTACAATGTCCTTCCTCCACTGCCTCTTATTTACCTCTCTTCCCTCTCTGTGCCCCGCCAACATTTTTTCATACCTCCCCACACTACAATGTCCTTCCTCCACTGCCTCTTATTTACCTCTCTTCCCTCTCTGTGCCCCGCCAACATTTTTTCATACCTCCCCACACTACAATGTCCTTCCTCCACTGCCCCTTATTTACCTCTCTTCCCTCTCTGTGCCCCGCCAACATTTTTTCATACCTCCCCACACTACAATGTCCTTCCTCCACTGCCCCTTATTTACCTCTCTTCCCTCTCTGTGCCCCGCCAACATTTTTTCATACCTCCCCACACTACAATGTCCTTCCTCCACTGCCTCTTATTTACCTCTCTTCCCTCTCTGTGCCCCGCCAACATTTTTTCATACCTCCCCACACTACAATGTCCTTCCTCCACTGCCCCTTATTTACCTCTCTTCCCTCTCTGTGCCCCGCCAACATTTTTTCATACCTCCCCACACTACAATGTCCTTCCTCCACTGCCTCTTATTTACCTCTCTTCCCTCTCTGTGCCCCGCCAACATTTTTTCATACCTCCCCACACTACAATGTCCTTCCTCCACTGCCCCTTATTTACCTCTCTTCCCTCTCTGTGCCCCGCCAACATTTTTTCATACCTCCCCACACTACAATGTCCTTCCTCCACTGCCTCTTATTTACCTCTCTTCCCTCTCTGTGCCCCGCCAACATTTTTTCATACCTCCCCACACTACAATGTCCTTCCTCCACTGCCTCTTATTTACCTCTCTTCCCTCTCTGTGCCCCGCCAACATTTTTTCATACCTCCCCACACTACAATGTCCTTCCTCCACTGCCCCTTATTTACCTCTCTTCCCTCTCTGTGCCCCGCCAACATTTTTTCATACCTCCCCACACTACAATGTCCTTCCTCCACTGCCTCTTATTTACCTCTCTTCCCTCTCTGTGCCCCGCCAACATTTTTTCATACCTCCCCACACTACAATGTCCTTCCTCCACTGCCCCTTATTTACCTCTCTTCCCTCTCTGTGCCCCGCCAACATTTTTTCATACCTCCCCACACTACAATGTCCTTCCTCCACTGCCCCTTATTTACCTCTCTTCCCTCTCTGTGCCCCGCCAACATTTTTTCATACCTCCCCACACTACAATGTCCTTCCTCCACTGCCCCTTATTTACCTCTCTTCCCTCTCTGTGCCCCGCCAACATTTTTTCGTACCTCCCCACACTACAATGTCCTTCCTCCACTGCCTCTTATTTACCTCTCTTCCCTCTCTGTGCCCCGCCAACATTTTTTCATACCTCCCCACACTACAATGTCCTTCCTCCACTGCCTCTTATTTACCTCTCTTCCCTCTCTGTGCCCCGCCAACATTTTTTCATACCTCCCCACACTACAATGTCCTTCCTCCACTGCCCCTTATTTACCTCTCTTCCCTCTCTGTGCCCCGCCAACATTTTTTCATACCTCCCCACACTACAATGTCCTTCCTCCACTGCCCCTTATTTACCTCTCTTCCCTCTCTGTGCCCCGCCAACATTTTTTCATACCTCCCCACACTACAATGTCCTTCCTCCACTGCCTCTTATTTACCTCTCTTCCCTCTCTGTGCCCCGCCAACATTTTTTCATACCTCCCCACACTACAATGTCCTTCCTCCACTGCCCCTTATTTACCTCTCTTCCCTCTCTGTGCCCCGCCAACATTTTTTCATACCTCCCCACACTACAATGTCCTTCCTCCACTGCCCCTTATTTACCTCTCTTCCCTCTCTGTGCCCCGCCAACATTTTTTCATACCTCCCCACACTACAATGTCCTTCCTCCACTGCCCCTTATTTACCTCTCTTCCCTCTCTGTGCCCCGCCAACATTTTTTCATACCTCCCCACACTACAATGTCCTTCCTCCACTGCCTCTTATTTACCTCTCTTCCCTCTCTGTGCCCCGCCAACATTTTTTCATACCTCCCCACACTACAATGTCCTTCCTCCACTGCCTCTTATTTACCTCTCTTCCCTCTCTGTGCCCCGCCAACATTTTTTCATACCTCCCCACACTACAATGTCCTTCCTCCACTGCCCCTTATTTACCTCTCTTCCCTCTCTGTGCCCCGCCAACATTTTTTCATACCTCCCCACACTACAATGTCCTTCCTCCACTGCCCCTTATTTACCTCTCTTCCCTCTCTGTGCCCCGCCAACATTTTTTCATACCTCCCCACACTACAATGTCCTTCCTCCACTGCCTCTTATTTACCTCTCTTCCCTCTCTGTGCCCCGCCAACATTTTTTCATACCTCCCCACACTACAATGTCCTTCCTCCACTGCCCCTTATTTACCTCTCTTCCCTCTCTGTGCCCCGCCAACATTTTTTCATACCTCCCCACACTACAATGTCCTTCCTCCACTGCCCCTTATTTACCTCTCTTCCCTCTCTGTGCCCCGCCAACATTTTTTCATACCTCCCCACACTACAATGTCCTTCCTCCACTGCCCCTTATTTACCTCTCTTCCCTCTCTGTGCCCCGCCAACATTTTTTCATACCTCCCCACACTACAATGTCCTTCCTCCACTGCCTCTTATTTACCTCTCTTCCCTCTCTGTGCCCCGCCAACATTTTTTCATACCTCCCCACACTACAATGTCCTTCCTCCACTGCCCCTTATTTACCTCTCTTCCCTCTCTGTGCCCCGCCAACATTTTTTCATACCTCCCCACACTACAATGTCCTTCCTCCACTGCCCCTTATTTACCTCTCTTCCCTCTCTGTGCCCCGCCAACATTTTTTCATACCTCCCCACACTACAATGTCCTTCCTCCACTGCCCCTTATTTACCTCTCTTCCCTCTCTGTGCCCCGCCAACATTTTTTCATACCTCCCCACACTACAATGTCCTTCCTCCACTGCCTCTTATTTACCTCTCTTCCCTCTCTGTGCCCCGCCAACATTTTTTCATACCTCCCCACACTACAATGTCCTTCCTCCACTGCCTCTTATTTACCTCTCTTCCCTCTCTGTGCCCCGCCAACTTTTTTTCATACCTCCCCACACAACAATGTCCTTCCTCCACTGCCCCTTATTTACCTCTCTTCCCTCTCTGTGCCCCGCCAACATTTTTTCATACCTCCCCACACTACAATGTCCTTCCTCCACTGCCCCTTATTTACCTCTCTTCCCTCTCTGTGCCCCGCCAACATTTTTTCATACCTCCCCACACTACAATGTCCTTCCTCCACTGCCCCTTCTCTTTTTTTCCTGCAATGAAAATTTGTGTTTCATGACTGTCATGGGTGATACTCTCCTTCCTTCCGTCCTCCCCGATGAGTTGACTATTGTAGGGAGGGAATGGTCGCCCCCTCACCAGGTGTGGGAAGGCGGGTGGGGGGGGGTGAGAGGGAAGGGATCGCAAAACATTGTGTATTGTGGGTACAGCCAAAGTGTAGCGTAAATACTGTAGGACAAACAGATTGGGTTGTGTCACAAGAGGATTTCTGCCCTTGGCATCTGCACCTCTGCAGTCACAGAGTTTGCCAGGATTTCCCCACTGCGCCTCACGGGCGTTTGAACAAACACAGCGGACATGATTGCAGTATTACAGAACTGTCCAATCCATGATTGTTTGGTGTTTTTTCTCCGCATTTCTTCCACATAATGTAGCAGAACGAGGAACCAACATTCAATATGCTCCAACAACAAATGAAAAAAAAGTTAAGAAAAACACAGTTTTGCAGATTTCATCAGAAAAAAATAATATCGTGTTAGAATCAAGCAATAGTTGGAAGGTCAAACAACAACAAATGTTTTGGAAGATTTCATCACTGTAACAACATATGGCCAGGAATTGCAAAGGACCCCCCCCCCCCCCCCACGAGTTAAGGTCCGACTCTCACCAGTCGATTTTGATCTGCCGACGTCGGGTGCTGACGTCAGCACACAGAATGTCAATGTGACCTGGAGCATCAGCCGAGTAGTTGGATCTCACCCCAAACTGAATGTCCTGACGTCATTATCCAATGAGTTCGGCCAATCAAAACTGGCCAGTGCGCTCTGGGCAAAATGCTGGAGTAGAATGTCCGTTGGTCCCGGTCGCTGTGAGTCATCCCTACCTCACTGACTCCTTCTTCCAAGTTTGTTTGTTGTTTTTTTCTTTACTGTTGTGATTTCCCATATCAAATGGTATTTGCCATAATTTTTATTGTATGCGACATTTTGCCCATTTTTTAGGTTTTGTCATGAAAATGGTTCTGTCACTCCTGATTTCATTATGCATAAGTGACGTCATTCCAATTGGTTCACAACTTTTTGACAGATGTGTTTGTGACGTCATGTTTTGTGCGTTTTAACCCTGAGTTTACAGAACTTTTCAAACTTATAAATGATGTCATTTTCTCCAAAAGGCAAATGATGTTGTTAGGGAAGCCTAGCCTAATGACAAAGCCAAATAGAGAAACTACAGAGTTGTATTCAGGGAACAAGGTGGTCTAGAGGCAATGTGCTCGCCTCTCGTGCCAAGAGTCCCGGGTTCAAAACCCGGCCGGTGCAGGCATGTTGGAAGTTTGGGATTTGTCTCATATTTTCGTGTCCCTGATCCTATTCGGGGGTAGAATCGAGTACCTAGTCTTCTCGGATAAGGACGAAAAAATCCGGAGGGCCCGTGTGCACGTTACGCACGTTAAAGATACCTTGGCAGTTGGAAATCGAAAAGAGCAGGCGGAACAGGCCGCTGCCCAGGCAAAATTATATAAAATTCATCTCTACCATTCCCTCCCCCTCCCTCAGCTCCTCCCCCCCCCCCCAAAAATAAAAACCCGTCGACCGGCGCTGCACTCTGGCGACGACGTGCCTGCTCCAGTTATAACTGGGCTGCAATGGCACAAAGGCAAATTTCCCAAATGGGATTAAAGAAGTACAAATACAAATATTCACAATTCAGCTGTAGCTTTCTATGGAAAACACTTGTGTCCCCCCCCCCCCCCCTCAGCTAAACTAAAGACAAAACTGCACGTGCAGTACGGAAACTGCCCGAGGATGTACAAACTCCATGATGAATGGGACAACCTCTAAATAAAC
>OZ007577.1:53452082-53454582 GCA_963931925.1 Onchidella celtica | reverse complement strand
GTGGGGAGAGGCCAGAATTAAATAGAAAACAGTTTTGCTGTTGTTGTTTTCTTTATGTCCTCTTTCACTATTGACTTATCGCCTTGGTTAAAAATTATTTTGACCTTACAAAAACTTGACCGCCCCCCCCCCCCCCCCCCCCGTACAAAACATTGTCCACTTTAAAAGTTTGAATTGCTAATGATTTTCTATGTGTTGTTCGCCTTCTTCTTCTTCTTGTGCAGTGGAAATAAAAAGAAATGTTGACAGTTGTATCAGCCATGAAGAGTTGCAAGCGGAGTGGTTGATCACGGAGTAACTTGGAGCAGTAACCAGTGGTAGAGGAGGGAGTAGCTGGAAGTAACTTGGAGCAGTAACCAATGGTAGAGGAGGGAGTAGCTGGAAGTAACTTGGAGCAGTAACCAGTGGTAGAGGAGGGAGTAGCTGGAAGTAACTTGGAGCAGTAACCAGTGGTAGAGGAGGGAGTAGCTGGAACTGATCTTGACGTCACTCAAACTCGTCAGGAGAGCCAGCCAGGTGAAACCAATCGTGGGACGGAAGAAGGCCCGAGCCAGACTCCAGAAAAGTTTTTTTCAACTTGGAGAGCGTTCATTATCGCAAGAAATCTTTAAAGGAAAATTTGCTGTCAGCTCTGAAGCCACAGAGAATGAGAGAAATGATGGAAGGTGGCAAAGGAGGGGTTGGGAGGAAAGAGAGACAGAGAGAAGAAAGTGCTAAGGTCTTTTGGTGCCAGAACCCTTCAGATTTGAGTGCCAGATTTGAGTGAGAGATTTATGGTTCTATTTCCCCAGTGGCTTATCGTTCTTTACCATCATGGAGGCGCGGACTGGGCGAGCTGCGCTTGAGTTGTCGTCCCTGTCTGAGTGTCTCTGAGGCTGACCCAGTTTTACCTTGTGCCGGCGCCATCCATCGTCTGCCTGTCGTTTGTTACACGTCATGTCGGCAGATGCCTCGCGCGAGATGGATGCCCTCATCAATCGCTCGGACGGAGTATCTATCACGTGTTAGTGCAGACAGTCTACAGTCCCGCAGTTTGCTGACATGAGCACTACATGAGCACTACCACCTTACATACACGGCAGAGACCCTCCCCACCCCCCCCCCACCCTTAGAAAAAATGAATTAAATTTTATCTAAGAAATTCACGCTCTCATGTATCCACCGATCTATATATGTATTATGTCCACAAGCTATGTATTAGAGGACCTCTGGAACGATTTGAAAAAATTTAATCTGACAGATATTTTCTTTGGATCGGCAGACGTCACACTGAAAGTCCAACTTGGGGATCGGGGGTCAGAAATAGGGTCACCCAGGGGATCCACATTTGTATTCAAATCAAGTGGGGTGTTAAATTAGAAACGTTTGGGGTAAAGAAACTCAAATTGGACAATGTGTTAAACGCCCAGAGATGGGGATTCGGGCTATGGTGATACGTGTGGGTGTAAAGGTTCCAATAGTGATGAGAGTTCTTTGAAGAGGGCTGGTGTTAGGGGAGCGTAGTAGTTTACCATTATAAGCCATTACTGAACAGTGAACACAACTCAGTCATTTCTGTATTTGGCTTTGTCATTAGACTACGCTTCCCTAACAACTTTCTTTTGAAGGGATAAATGAGTTTTTGGGTCCGGGTCAGTGGCGGAACAGGGGGGGGGGGGAGGGGGGGCAGTTCTTAAGCCATGTGTGCTAAATTTGAATTTGAATTCATCAAGATTTTTAATTAAAGAACGCGGTTTCATGGAGAGCTACTATGCTCTCTTGCTTTTCTTGGTTTTTTAAAATATTATTAATGTGAGTGTGCATGAGAAAACCCAAAATAAGTCGCAAACATGACATTTTGAGTTCTGTACATATAATAAAAGGCAAGACATTTCTGATAAATTGAAGTCAGTGACCCCCCTCTAAAAGAAGATTTTGGGAAAACGGCATTTAATCCTAAAAGTGGCAATAGCTAATTGACCCATTAATATTGGAGTGATTGCTGTTAGGAGACCGTACTCTAATATCTAATCCGGTATAGAGATCATAGTGAGTAGGTTCACTGCCCATCCACAGTTTACCCTATAACATGCCACGGTCCCCTAAACAACAGCCAAGTCGGAAGTTTTTGGATCTTGTTAGGAGACCGTAGTCTAATTACAAAGCCTTTATAGGGATCATAGTGAGTAGTGTTCACTGCTCGTCTACAGTTTACCCTGTAACATGCCACGGTCCCCTAAACAACAGCCAAGTTGGAAGTTTTTGGATCTTGTTAAGAGACCGTAGTCTAATTACAAAGCCTTTATAGAGATCATAGTGAGTAGTGTTCACTGCTCGTCTACAGTTTACCCTGTAGCATGCCACGGTCCCCTAAACAACAGCCAAGTTGGAAGTTTGTGTCGGACCTATATTTTCACTTCAAAACCGTTTTTCTCAAAATCAGCTCTGTCGACATATTGTGGGTTTTCTCATTTTCTCATGCACACTCACATTTTCCTCGAGCGTAATAACATCAAGTTCC
>OZ007577.1:53447082-53449582 GCA_963931925.1 Onchidella celtica | reverse complement strand
TATCTATCTGTCTATCTGTCTATCTGTCTATCTATCTATCTATCTATCTATCTATCTATCTATCTATCTATCTATCTGTCTGTCTATCTATCTATCTATCTATCTGTCTATCTATCTATCTATCTATCTATCTATCTATCTATCTATCTATCTATCTATCTATCTATCTATCTATCTATCTATCTATCTGTCTATCTATCTATCTATCTATCTTTCTGTCTATCTATCTATCTGTCTATCTATCTATCTATCTATCTGTCTATCTATCTATCTATCTATCTTTCTGTCTATCTATCTATCTATCTATCTATCTATCTATCTATCTATCTATCTATCTATCTATCTATCCGCCTTTTATTCCGTCCCTCCATTCATACACTTATCCGTCTGTCCATCTGTCCGTCCACCAGCCTGTAAGTTTGTCCCTCTGTCTATCATACCTACCACTCTGCACCTAACAACACACAAAACGCAAACATTGTAATCGTCCCTTACCCCACACCCACATCCCTTCACCTCCCCAGTCCACGTATAAAGTCTTTAAACAAATGAATTTCTGAACGTCTAATCCTTACATCCCAACAAGGAAAACAACAGTTATTATTTTTAAAAAATGCATATAAATTTGTTCCCACTGAAAAACTCTTCCATTTTCCATAAGCGTCCAGCAGCAAGATGTTGCTTGTCTCCCCCTGAAATCTACGTCAGCAGTTATCAGCCAATGGTTTTATCAGAACACGACACCAAAGTGGTACGGGTGAGACTGGCACCAATCAAAATACACTTGTACGTCACTCTCTCTTGATTGCGACGAGGGCAAAATGGCGTAAATGTCACGCATGCGCACGGCTCACGTTTGTTACACCGGGCGAATCACGCGCGAGCGCTCTGGAAGTTTCTTAGGTTGGACTCTGTCATGGCAGAGCGCGTGTGTGTCAATGTCAGGTTGCTCAGATGGTGTAAAAAGGAAGGGCTTGGGGGGGGGGGGGGGGAAGATGGACGAGGAAAGAAAGTGCAAAGGGAGAGAGGGCGGGGAGTTGACAGACACTGAGATAATGATGACGGTAGACAGGGGCGACTATGGAAGCAAGTTCAAGCAACCCACAAGTGTTGTAATGTCTGCAGTAGCTTGTGTTTTACAGATAACAGTCAGAGTCGCATTTTGATGGACAGATAAGAGTAACAGCAACATGCTGACCCTATCGCGCTACCACACAATCCTGCAGACAGAACTGCAGATGACAGGTTTGTTTTAACCCAGTATTCAATCTGTGAACTTCTCCCAGGCAGTTTATTCGTCCATTGATTAAAAACGTGGAGGAGTTGGAGAGGGGTGGGGGGGGGGGGGTTACTGTATTTCAACTGTTTGTAAATCCATATAACTCACGCTGTATTTATGATAATGAATACATGGCAAGTAAACGGTTTTATTTGTTTTTGTTTTTCTTTCTCTCCTGCACAAACAAAGGTCCGACATATTTGTTTGGGTCTCATGATTGGGTCAGCGAGCAAATGTAGTGATGGAAATGTTGAGGTGTCAGTAATAATGGTGGGAGCACTGGTCAAGGTTTAATGGCAAAAGTTCAGGAATTTACGATATGTGTGAAATGCCAATTTTTTTTTTAATCGCCAGAACCTTGGAGATGTCAGATTTATGTTGACCTACTAGTGGCATGGGGAAATTGTCATGGAACAAGCAATCAACATGAAGTAAGACAGGCATGCTACACTGCGGTAGATGAAAGACAAACAAGTGTGATAGTAAAAGTAAAGAGGAATAAAAGTGGCGGCCTACTGAACTAAAGATGAAAGGAAATGTTAGTATTGAAAAAAAACGAGTTTGCAAGACTTCAATTCGACACATTATTATAACAGCCTAACTTATCGATGGAGTCGGACGCAAACCAGCCAAGTCCGAAAATTTCATATTTCTTTTTATAGTACCAATTTATGAAGATTGGAACCCCGCATCATCTGTAAAAATAGCTCTTACCATAATTCAATGGAAACATTCAAAATAGACATGTGATCAAACCAGCTACGGACATTTCCCTTTTGTGTTATCCACAACTTTTTGTTCCTCCTGTAAAATTTGCATTTGGCAGACGGACGTGCCCTTGTGCTGCTAACCAAGCAAGAACTCGCAGTTAAGTACCATATTCTGTTTCGCTTCGATTCTACACATTTCCTGTTGAAACTTTTTACTGTTCAATTGTTTTCTCTGTTCAATTTTTTTTTTTTTTTTGTTGATAAAGGCGAAAGCCGAAAATTCGAACATTTTCTGTCTTCTCTTTAGTTTGCATTGTATTGTTTGGGTTTTATTTCTCACGCAGGGCTTCGCTACATACAACTTTTTCTTTTTGCCCGATTTTAACATTGCTTATAGTCTTGCTGCGATCCCACAGTTTTTCTATAGTTTTTATAATACTTCGTCAATTTATATTTTTGGAGCAACGGAACTTTTTTAACAAGGTGGTTATTTCCCACAGCCCTATGACTA
>OZ007577.1:53429582-53439582 GCA_963931925.1 Onchidella celtica | reverse complement strand
GTATGATAGACTCGAGTGCCGCCTCAGGTGATAGATCGTGAATTTTTTTAATTTTTTTTGAAAGTTTTATTTTACATCCTTAACGAGGCAACAGCTAAAACACCCCCAGGTTTTTGGGTTTTTTTCGTCAGAATTGAAGGCCAAAGAAAGTTCTCAGTCAAGGGTACACGCCTACGTGCCTACCAGTTTTCCCAGAAAAAAAAATCAGTCTGCCTGCCTGCCTACCTGTCTGTCTGTCTGTCTGTCTATATTTCTGTCTTACTGTCTACCCACCATTTCTGTGTCATGACTTTGAGACCGTCACATGCAACATTTTCGGATAACCACTTTCTTTCAGGAGATTGAAAAACCATTACAAACATTCATTATATCAAAACATGAAATTAAACCAAACAAACATTCTTCTGAATCTATGTCAACCGTTTTGTTTACTTAAATATTTACGTATTTATTGTAGAGTAAGATACGAGGCGCCATCTGTCGCTGCTTGCCTTTCACCCCAGTTTATAAACCACGCCAATTTCCTCATTCCTTTCACGGACCCTGAGAATCAGATATTTTTTAAAACGGCGTCCATTTCAATAACGCAGCCAATATTTAACCCCCGGAAACCTACCTGTCGTTCGGGAATGTTCGGGGCGATGCCCACACCCCCCCCCCCTCTCTCCTGAAGGGCTTTGTCAGATTTAGCTGGTTTCAAAGCGAAACTAGGACTTACGAGGATACAGAAATAAGCCCAGACTTCCTGCGTAATTTCGCATGCGATTTAAAAATCGTCGCTCAAGAGCTTAAACTGTCCAAATCGCAGATGGCGCCCAGAAGACGAACGCCATTTGCTGAGAGTTATACCCCCTTAAACGTAGTCGGAGTGTCATGCGCAGAGAACATTTACGGCTACCGGAAGTAACCAAACTGAGCAGGTGAGTCGCGCGATGGCCGTAACATTTAATCAAGTAAACAGATTAACACGTAAATAGATAACGCATCTGATTTGTCTTTGGGCGCATTGTAGGATCGGCAGTTGTGCTTGCATACGCACTGAGTACAGAGTATGTTTGTGTACTATTCTCTATGCGTACGCAGATGAACTTGCACATTATTATACATGATGCAAAATGCACTAATCTATGTGCACGGAGGAGTCTGCACCTTGTGCTATGTATACCGGTAATATCAACTCTAGAATAGGAGGAGGAGTTGAGAGAAAGAGAGAGAGAGAGAGAGAGAGAGAGAGAGAGAGAGAGAGAGAGAGAGAGAGAGAGAGACAGAGAGAGAGAGAAGGGACAAAAGATGGGGCAAAAGGTTTATTACTTTTTGTTTTACATAATTTTTATATCGAGGTGTTGAACATTAGGTGAAACTTTGTGTAGTGTGATATGTTGTTTACAAATACATCACAGTTTAATTTTGTCTAAGCATCCACTGGCTGTCACACCGAATAGTGAAAGTTTAGCTGGAATAGACGTCCACTGAGAAATGATTAGATTATGATTTATCCACTCATTTATTTACTTACTTATTTAATCATTTGTTTGTTTCCTTATTTATTTACTTTTTTATTTACTTATTTATTATTTCCTTATTTATTTACTTATTTATTATTTCCTTATTTATTATTTCCTTATTTATTTCCTTATTTATTATTTCCTTATCTATTTACTTAGTTATTATTTCCTTATTTATTTACTTAGTTATTATTTCCTTATTTATTTACTTAATTATTTACTTATTTATTTACTTATTTATTATTTCCTTATTTATTTACTTATTTATTATTTCCTTATTGATTTCCTTATTTATTATTTACTTATTTATTATTTCCTTATTAATTTCCTTATTTATTATGTCCTTATTGAGTTCCTTATTTATTATTTACTTATTTATCTACTTATTTATTATTTCCTTATTTATTTATATTTTTATTTACTTATTTATTATTTCCTTATTTATTTCCTTATTTATTATTTCCTTACTTATTATATCCTTATTTATTTACTTATTTATTATTTACTTATTTATTTACTTATTTATTATTCCTTTATTTATTTACTTATTTATTGTTTCCTTATTTATTTACTTATTTGTTTACTTATTTATTATTTACTCATTTATTTGCTTATTTATTATTCCATTTATTTACTTATTTATTGTTTCTTTATTTATTTACTTATTTACTATTTACTTATTCATTTACTTATTTATTTACTTATTTATTATTTATTATTTATTTACTATTTATTACTTCCATATTTATTTACTTATTTATTATTTACTTATTTATTACCTTATTTATTTATTATTTGTTTATTTATTTACTTATTTATTTATTTATTTACTTATTTATTTATTTATTTACTTATTTATTATTTATTATTTATTTACTTATTTATTTACTTATTTACTGTTTATTTACTTATTTATTTACTTATTTATTATTTATTTACTTATTTATTTATTTATTTATTATTTATTATTAATTAATTTATTAATTTATTTGTTTATTTACTTATTTAATTACTTATTTATTATCATACTTATTTACTTATTTATTTATTTACTTGTTTATTTACTTATTTATTGAATTAGTTATTTGTTTATCTATTTATTTATTTACTTATATATTTATTATTTATTATTTATTTATTTATTATTTATTTATAATTTATGTATTTATTTATTTATTTATTTATTTATTTAGTTATTTGTTTGTTTATTTATTGACTCCATGACGCAGTACGAGTACGACATGACCATCGAAGACAATAATAATTTAAGCCAGGACCCATATGGTGTCGGCCTGTGAATAACTGTAGACGGAGAAAGAGGAGGAAGTGAGACAAGATATGAAAGTGAAAAACTTGGTCACGTGTAGGATGACAATGACCTTAAAAATGGTAATAAATAAATTGTAATCATACTATAAAGGAAGTAAGTCCTCCAATGTAGGCTAATCATGAAAGGCTTTTTAACCACTGAGCCTTAACTTCTACAAACTATCATATTACTCATTGACAGACGCAAAGATGTACGTGGGCATAATACTAAAAGCTCTTCAAGTTTTCTGTAGTTGAAATACATTTGTGGACTTCGAGCCACAGCTGGGTGGACACACAAGAAAGTAAAAACCACATTTTGAGGGAGGGAAAAGAACAAAAAAGATGTATTTTCTTGGAGTAAAATTAAAAAGTATGACAGGAAATTTCGTTCTGGGCTTCAATTTACACATCGGTGATGGAACCTCAAACTTTGAAAACCATAATAAATATCTATGTATTACCCGAGTCGGCGGGCCAGATAGTAATAAGAATAATAAATTTCGTATTTCGTATTTTTCGTATACTTGTTTAATCCCATTTGGGAAATTTGTCTCAGTGTCATTGCAGCACAGAGACAACTGGAACAGACACGTCGTCGCCACAGTGCAGCGCCGGTCGGCAGTTTTTTTCTTGTTTTTTTTTTCATAACAATAACAATAATAATAATTTATTATGATGATGATATGACGACATGACTAAAAAAAAAAAAAAGAGTTGAAGAAATGGAACAAAAGGAAAGAAACCAGAAGGAGGAGAGGAGAAGGAGGGCGGAAGTGAAAGTGAAAGTGAAAGTGAAAGTGAAAGTGA
Organism: Onchidella celtica; assembly: GCA_963931925.1. Classification (NCBI taxonomy): domain Eukaryota; kingdom Metazoa; phylum Mollusca; class Gastropoda; order Systellommatophora; family Onchidiidae; genus Onchidella; species Onchidella celtica. The sequence continues at coordinate 53,435,959 of OZ007577.1, read as the reverse complement.
AAGTGAAAGTGAAAGTGAAAGTGAAAGTGTATTGAAATGAAGGAGTGGAAGAAAGTGGAAAGAAGGCAGAAAACAAAGATAGGATGATCGAAAGAGAGAGAGAAAGAGAGAGAGAGAGAGCGAGAGAAAGAGAGAAACAGAGAAAGAGAGAGAAAGAGAGAAGAAAGAAGGAGGAATGTGACACAATTTCCAGGCCAGAAAACTTTTAAAAAACTGGAGTGAGTTGGAAGTTTTAAGTTTTACAGTCTACAGACTAAGTAGAAATCAAACTTAATAATTCTATGAGAGAGAGAAAGACACAGAGAGAGGGGACGGGAGGGAGAGAGAGAGAGAGAGAGAGAGAGAGAGAGAGAGAGAAGGAGAGAGAGAGAGAGAGAGAGAGAAAGAGAGAGAGAGAGAGAGAGAGAGGAAAGCCAAACTAGAATATATTATGCTATAATTTTCCAATTATTCTGTTTCACTGCGATTTCACCATTAAATGATAACGAATGAGGCCGTCACCTGGGAGGCGATGGCGCGAGCGCAGGTGCCTCCACCAGGCATGCTGGGTAAGATAGACAGTGTACAGGTGGGAGGCTGAAGTTTAAGACCTGAGCAAGACCTGCAGTTAAAAAAAACCTTGAGACATTAATTTGTGAATCTGCCCAACCTTCCAGGACCGTCTTAACGCATGGACACACTGGGCAGTCGTCCAGGGGCCCCAGGGGTTTGGGTGGGGGGGGGGGCGGCCATGCATGCACATCTACATTGATTTTTGAAATGGGGAAGAAAATCCTACTTCTTTGCCCGGGGGGGGGGAGGGGGAGCTCATGGTGAAGTTAAGACGACCTTGCAACTTTCGGCGGGTGCTGGGCAACTTTGGAATGTACATGTAGAACCACAACATGACTGGACTAAATGTTGCAGTGAAAATAGAAACAAAATATTTTAGATAATTACAAATTCATAGACAATGTTCAACATTCCCACTTCAGCGATTGTGTTGGTCAGTGTACTGGATCAAGTTCTATTTTGCTTCAGCTTTGTGGGCTCTGGGGTTGAAGGAAGAGCTCTCTCTCTGTTTCTCGCCAGTTCATTCAAAGAAAGTTTGGGTCTGAATCTAAACCGACGCAAACTAGACTCTAGTGCGCTACTACTGGACACCTAAACTGAAGGCGGGCATGTGGCAGAGTTAGTAGAGCTGCCGGCAGGTGGTAAAGGTGGTAGAGAACAAAGTGCAAAAAAAACATTGGGAACATGAGATACCACGACAATGGTGGAGCGAAAATAAAAACCAACCCAGGGCAAGTTGAAAGGAGACCAAAACATCAACGGCTCTACGATGTATCAAATACAGAAATGAATAACTGAATGGCCGACTAGACGCCCGACAGAAAAAAAAAGGCAAGAAATTGCCAGGAGTTTCTGTATCGAAGGATCACTAGAACAAGCTGAGCCTTAAATGAATAAGAACTATATTTGGGAAGCTCGACCTCCATGGACAGCTAGTAGCTGCTGCAAGAGAAATGAATGGTAAAACAAAGACTCGCTCCACTGTGACAAAGAGCTGGTTAACAAACTTGACACGAAGAGGAAAGTAATTATGTTCTATACGAGAATAATTATATGAAAACGGATATTATGATAAGGGCATGGTGCGGCGTGGTTTGGCATGGTTTGGCACGGTGCGGCATGGTGCGGCGTGGTTTGGCATAGTTTGGCATGGTGCGGTATGGTGTGGCATGGTTTGGCATGGTTTGGCATGGTTTGGCATGGTTGGCATGGTGCGGTATGGTGTGGCATGGTTGGCATGGTGCGGTATGGTGTGGCATGGTGCGGCATGGTTGGCATGGTGCGGTATGGTGTGGTATGGTTGGCATGGTGCGGCATGGTTGGCATGGTTGGCATGGTGCGGTATGGTGTGGTATGGTTTGGCATGGTTTGGCATGGTGCGGTATGGTGTGGTATGGTTTGGCATGGTGCGGCATGGTTGGCATGGTTGGCATGGTGCGGTATGGTGTGGCATGGTGCGGTATGGTGTGGCATGGTGCGGCATGGTTGGCATGGTGCGGTATGGTGTGGTATGGTTGGCATGGTGCGGCATGGTTGGCATGGTTGGCATGGTGCGGTATGGTGTGGTATGGTTTGGCATGGTTTGGCATGGTGCGGTATGGTGTGGTATGGTTTGGCATGGTGCGGCATGGTTGGCATGGTTGGCATGGTGCGGTATGGTGTGGCATGGTTGGCATGGTGCGGTATGGTGTGGTATGGTTTGGCATGGTGCGGCATGGTTGGCATGGTGCGGTATGGTGTGGCATGGTTGGCATGGTGTGGTATGGTGTGGTATGGTGCACTATGGTGTGGTATGGTGTGGCATGGTACGGTATGGTGTGGTATTGTGCGGTATGAAGGGTTGAGAGGGGCCCCATGCATGAGTAGTACGGGGGAGTTTCTGAGTAGCTGGACCGGGAGAGGTGGGGGGGGGGTGGCGGACTGCAGCCTATTGCTTTGCCCCGGGGGGGGGGGGCATAAGGATGTTCAGACGGCCCTGCACAGTCTAACCAAAGTGAAAACTGGCTTAGATTGGATTTCAATTGGGAAACTGCATCACGTCAGTACAATTTTTCATGCAAGATTAAGTAAGTCAGTGGTTCACTCATATTGCTCTTTCATTCCACAATCTTTTTTATTTGTTCAACTTTTGAATCGTTCGGTTTTCTTTCCTGTTGCTGTTGTTGTTGTTGTTGTTGTTGTAGTTGTTTCCTGATGACGATAAATGGATATTGAAAGCTTTGCTGTGTCTTTCCTTTTCCTTTCCGTTTTATGGTATGGTTTCTGTAGGATTTCTTAGGCGGGCGGGCGGGGCTTTTTCTTGTTGCCAGATTTTGTCTTTGTGAGCCACCTAAAACATATTTTATTTACAATGTAAATATTATCCTTTGGCTTTAGTCCTACATTTGTATGTTATGCTCGTATGTGGTTAAATTTAGTTAACACATTGTATTAAAAGGTTGCAAAAAAAAAAAAAAAGCTTCCTGAGGTCTATTTTTAGAATGATTACGCTAAAGTTGAAGGAAACTATGCAATATGCTATGACACGTAATGGCACCTGAGGTTCTAAGTGTTCATGAAGTTATGCCCGGGGCTTTGATTGACGTATGAATTTTCAGGGAACAAAATTTAACCAACCTGGTATCCAATGTTCAATAATGTTGTTTCAAACGGTCCAGAGTCATGTATAGATTTGGAAAGCTTTAATTCATCAACAAATATTTTTAGATATATTTAATATCATTGCACTCTTTTAATGGGCTATAATTTGGCAAGTTTTGGAAGTTCTGGATGTGACAATGAAGAAAATTAAAAACAGAAACAGGGAGAGGGGGTCGAGGGGGTCGAGGGGGCCGAGGGGGTCGAGGGGGTCGAGGGGGCCGAGGGGACCGGGGATGAGGGGCCGAGGGGGCCGAGGGGGTCGAGGGGGCCGAGGGGGCCGAGGGGGTCGAGGGGGTCGAGGGGGCCGAGGGGACCGGGGGTGAGGGGCCGAGGGGGCCGAGGGGGTCGAGGGGGTCGAGGGGGCCGAGGGGGTCGAGGGGGCCGGGGATGAGGGGGTCGAGGGGGTCGAGGGGGTCGAGGGGGCCGAGGGGGCCGAGGGGACCGGGGGTGAGGGGCCGAGGGAGCCGAGGGGGCCGGGGGTGAGGGGGCCGAGGGAGCCGAGGGGACCGGGGGTGAGGGGGCCGAGGGGGTCGAGTGGACGATTCTGTATTGAAATAGGTGCAAATCATGACCTAAGTTCTTCTTCTTGTTTATTATATCTCCATTTTCTGATAAAAACGCAAAAAACTGGAGATATTTTAGTATGTAGAAGAGATATAACAAATGCACACTCTGGCACTTGTTCAAAATGCGGTGTGCACTTATCAAGCTGTTTCACAGTTCCCATTTATTCCGACTCTTTATCGTAATACTAAAGACGCACATGGTTAACGTGGAATTATTCCCGGTTGTGCAAAAAGTTGGAACAAACAAGAACTCAAGTCTCCATGTGTTATCTTGTTATGATTTCCATTGTTGTCGTGTTTTAGCTTGATGATGTCATTTAATACTTTTCATTTTGTTGACTCACTTTGCGGTTGGTGGTGCAGTCATTACTGCATGGAAATACACCACAGAAACAAACTAACAGCAAACAAAACAGAAAGAAAGAGAACGGAAGAAAGAAAGAAAATAAAGGATGGAAAAAAGGGAACGAAAGAAGAAAGAAAGAAAGAAAGAAAGAAAGAAAGAAAGAAAGAAAGAAAGAAAGAAAGAAAGAAAGAGAGAGAAAAGGAAAGACAGAAAAAGGAGAGAACGAAAGAAAGGAAGAAAAAAGAAGGAGAGAATGAAAGAAAGGAAGAAAAGAGAGAGAGAGAGAAAAGGAAAGACAGAAAAGGGAGAGAACGAAAGAGAGGAAGAAAAAAAGAAAGAAAAAAAGAAACATAGAAAGAAAGGAAGAAAAGAAAAGACAGCGTGGAACAGGACAGGACAAGACAGAGAGAGAGAGAGACAGAGAGAGAGAGAGAGAGAGGGGGAGAAGGAAAAAGTTTTGAGATATGGCAGAGCTGCCGAGTGCCAGTGTCAGCGGCTCCCACCAGGCCATTTATCAGTGTCGCCAGCCAGGCGCTGAGCACTCGCCCCTACACTTATCTTACAACAACAGCAGCTTCAGCAGTGGCGAAGTCAACAACTACAACTACACCTTGAAACCTTCAGCAGGAGATGAGAAAAGTGAAGGTAAAAAAAAAGAAAAAGCCCTGAGCGCAGTGTTTACCCTCCAGATTTCTCATTGGTTCAGAGAGTTTCTCTACGTCATCAAGCCCCAGCCAGGGGCGGTAACTGTCACAAATCATAACTGCAGGGGAGATAATGAGGATGGCATCATGTTGAATGTGAAAATATTTATACAGCATAAAGTATAGACAATGTTAGGAGTACTGAAATTAGGAATATAATATTTGTCTGTTCTATGGTAATTGCTATGGCAAAAATGGATTTTAGTTTCATTATCCCTGCTAGTAGAGGGAATGAGGAGCATGAAAACCCTGAATTGTGCAAATACATGAGGAAAGCATGAAATTTCTACAGTTGATGTAGCATTACTGGAGCTTCAAAATTTGATATAGAACCATTCTGTGGTGTGTCCAGGAGCTGAGATATAAGCCTTCAAAGTTATAAATATTATAATCTGGGTGAAAAAAGTCCCACCAACACCGTACTCAGATGTGAGCAATTATGAAAGCATTCTCCGTGTCAGTGACGGGGCAGAGGTCAAATACATGTAAATTGTTGTATCTCATCTCCCACTCGGGATGCGACGGGAACTTTTGATTTCTTGCAAGCCTGCTGTTCTCTAAGTTTTGTTCTGTTCACCAGATGGAATAGCATGGACTATCCACAATTTTTGTGTATATTTTTATGACGGAAGGTGATACTCGCTGTTATTTTGGAATTATCGTAAATATAAGTATTTCTTTTCATTTAGTTTGAGGACAGTTGAAAGCTGCCACCAAATAGCACTACGACGACGGCTTTAGATTTTTTGTTTTCTTATCACGGGATTAAATCAGATCACAGTGGATGATGCTTAACATACCGGTACTTTTCGATTAAGGGACTGATGCCAGACATAGATTCAGATTTAAGAGTGAACGGAGAAAATGACAGGTAATATAAAAGAAAAAAGTCTAGATAAACATTTCTTTATGGCGTTTAGAGGTAGCTTTCAGAAACCCAGTGCTGGAGGCTAACAGTCCTGTTCCAACTAACTTCGATACTAGTGAAACAGCTGGAGATGAAATTTATGAGAAAGTCCGCGGACTTGAAACAGCTGGAAGAATTCTGTGCCAGGGGTTCATTGACCAGTGACTATGGCAGAGACGCATCACGATGAACAATCCGCGAATTAAGCATCACTGTTTACTACTAATGTCATCTAGGAAATAAAAATCAACATAGGAAATGAAACAATATTCTTCAGACTTCTTGCATAGATGTTTGGTAAACAAGTTCTTGATAAATAAGCCATTTCAATTTACGGTCCGATGTTCTATCTAATACATCACTTTCTACAAATCTTCAAAAGGAAGCTGATAAAAGGATGTTGTTGCGGGTTGCAGAAGCAGCCAACGCCATTACAGAAACATCACTGACCGATCGGTTTACACTAATGTTCTGTTTCCGGCCAAATTTTGCCTGAAAATACATTTGTATTAAAAAAAAACACAACAAACTTCAGGACCATCACAGTCCGTGTTATCCGTCCATATTCCTGGTCCAGAGAGCAGGGTGGACCAGCCAGTCACGTGTATTAAATGCGAGAGAAAGCCGTAGGACGCATGAAAAATTGTTAATACGCATTAAGT
>OZ007577.1:53392082-53422082 GCA_963931925.1 Onchidella celtica | reverse complement strand
TATTCAGCAATTTTGAGTCGCACACAAATTCTTTTATTCATAGATATCTGATATCTTCCCACCTGACTGAGGTATGTTTCTGTGTTCTTGTTGTTGTCGGATTTATTATTGCTTTTGTTATATCATCACCACAATGTATTGGTGATCGTACTCCTTGGACACCATCCACTGTTGAGAAATGAATTTGAGTTCAAAGTTTGAGCCCCACTAAACAAGACATGATGAAAATCTTATCTTATTATTTTTAAAAAATAGTGGCGGGAGTAATTCATTGGGGTGCAATTATGACCCTTTTTTTGCCCAACGCTACAGCCTAAATGACAGTTTCAACAATGATAAAGTTAATTTTCCGAAGTGTCAACTAATCCAGCCCAATCGCTTTTGTGTCGACCGATTGTGTTGATTCAAGTTTCAGATATTTTTGAATAAAAAGTTGCAAAAATGCAAAATACAATGATCTTTGTTTTGGCTCCCTGTAATAAGCCCACAGCATCGGAAACGATGTACTAAAACGAGTTCAGTTCGGTGTGCCCAATTCCCCTACCAGAAACGAGCGCCTGGTGCTCTAGTACTCATGACATCTGTAGTAAGATTGAAGAATATTGGAATAATTTCCAAACTAAAAGAGAGAGAGAGGAGGGGGGGGAACGGCGGGTTCACAGATTTATCCCGGATAAGGCCGGGAACTTCATCTAGTTATAAAAATATAAAAAAAATAGTGGCGGGAGTAATTCATTGTGGTGCAATTTTGACCCGTTTTTTGCTCGACACTACAGCCTAAATGACAGTTTCAAAAATTATAAAATTAATTTTCTTAAGTGTCAACTAATCCAGTCCAATCGCTTTTGTATCGAACGATTGTGCTGATTCAAGTTTCAGGTATTTTTAAATAAAAGTTGTAAACATGTAAAATACAATCATCTTTGTTTTGGCTCCCTGTAGTAAGCCCACAGCACCGGAAACGATGTATTAATACGCCTTCAATTTGGTGCACGCAATTTCACTATCAGAAATAAGTGCGTAGTGCTCTGGTGCGCGTGAAATTTGTAGTAAGACTGTAGATTATGGGAAACTTTCTAGAGCCAAAAAGAGAGAGAGGGAGAACAGTGGATTCACAGGTTTATCCCGGATAATGCCGGGAACTTCATCTAGTAATATAGAAAATATTGAGTAGCATCATCTGATGGTGGATGTCGTATAGAGTTGAAAGTAATAGGAGATCTACCAGACGTTAACAGAAGTCTACTGATGACAGAAGTTCAGGTTTTCCCAAAAATGGAAACATAGAAGATTCTCGAACACAGAAAACCTTGGGTGACGGAATGTAGTGAGAACTCAGTCATGAAGTAACAAAGGCTGTGACGTCATTCCCTTAGGTACCCCAAAGGAAAATCTGTGTTTTTGTGTTTTTTTTTCATTTTGCATGCAACTTCTGATACAGATTTCAGTCACAATTAACCAATGTTTTCACCTCAAATGCAACAAGTTTTTATGTAAATTTTATTTCATTTATAAGGAAATTACAGTAAATGGTGCCGGGGAGTGAATATTTGATTCGTTCACGCTTGAAAAAAACGATTTTTTATTTGTATGTAAGAACTCACAATGGAAGAATAGAATTTCTTAGGCGAATAAAACACGGGAATGCTGGGTAAAATAAAACATCCGAAAAAAACAAAAAAAACAACAGTATTTTACTAGGAATTTGTGCATTCACCAAAGACATTTTATTTTTCGTTTAATGATCACCTCAAAACCTCTGTATTACTAGAGACATGCTACTATAATAATGTATTACAGTAGCATGTCTCTGGTTATTGCCAATCTTACTCTTAGATATTACAAAATTAATCCCAGGATTTATTTAGCAAAAAGAAAAAAAACGAATTTTAAGTCAGATAAAAGACACGAAATGAAATAACTCGTTCAAAATTGTGGAGGAATCATAGCCATAAATATCCATAGCTTTAGCGAATGTCAACATAATAGTTCATGCATCTACAAAGAACAGAATGACAAACATTTTTACATGTCTTGTTTTCAAAGTTTTTAGTGATTCAAGAAAAATTTCCTCTGCGTGTTTGTTCCAAAATGTGTTGCTGTTTTTTTTTTCATTTTGTTTCAAATTTTGGTATGAAACAGAAATATCATTTTACTGTGCACCTGGGCATAATGAGCCAATTATGTGGGATATGGGTAAAACACAGCTGATCTCTCTACGTCATCATCCCTCCATTTAATAGTGAATGTTGAAGGGGAAAATTCCACACGCCCCCGGCCACTTTAAACTTTACGGACAGGGTTAGGGATATAATTATTTAGGATTTAGAGTTGGGGATCACACAAATCCTCTAGTATCTAGCTCGGGGGGTCGGGGGGTACGGAACTCTTTCCAAATAATATTACCACATTTCATGAAAAATATTTTCTGCTTTCATGCTGACTGAGAAATTGTCATACGATAACTGCTCTCTGTCAGTAGATCATACTGCATGCTCAAAATGAACAGCTGCTATGAGGCTATATAGCCCAGCTCTATCACCAATATTGCCGTTTTAATGGTACAGATCACGCTTTTACATACACCCCGTGTATTTTTCTCTTTCTCTCTTTTCCTACTTCACATTACAGTCTGATTCTTCACTTTCTCACTTTTCTCTTCATTCATTCCCCATCCCTCCCTACCGCCTTCCTCATTCAGGGCCAGTGCTAATTAACCCTCTGTAGACTAAGTGAGAATTTCAATGAAGCGATCTCAGGCCGTTTAATAGCTCATTAGAGACGGCAGGCGGGAGCCTATGTTTTGGACGTGGAGTCATAACATTAGGCCGGCATGTCTTGTCGAGATTAACCATCCCGCCGTCACATGGGTTCACACGGAGCTGAACACACGATACTCATCTCTCGATTCTCTTGGTAGATACGATAAATTCTCGATGGTTCTGCAGATAATTCAACCGGTGGTGAGAAGTGCGATGGTGGTAAACGCTGCGTCAGTATTGACCATCTGGAGTCCTGTGTTCCCTTTCCTAGACACATTTAACTTCCTATGTAAGTGATCTGTTTTTGCAAACATTTGGTTCTAGTTTATAAAACAAATAATTTCTCACGATAAAATAATAATTGTGTATTCACATTTTAAATACTTTTTTTTTGGGTAAGATTCAGATGTCCGTCCATTGTTCTGTATTAGTGGTGTTGTCCAGGGCATCCGCTCCGCTCCGCTATGTTACGGAAAATGACGTGTGACAAAGTAAAACGCTCTTTGCCTCTATAGCGGTGAGGAGCGGAGCGGAGCGGAGCGGAGCGGAGCGGACAAAGAGTGTTTTTGCTTTTTCATACGTCATTTTCTGCAAAAAAGCGGGGCAGAGCGGATGCCCTGGACAAGAGATCACTTACAGAAAACGTTTTGACTTTTTGAATAACGGCAAATAATTTATATGACAAATTATTTGTTTTTATATTTATTTGACAATTTAAAACTAGTTTTGCAAGATCAAAGTTGGTGGGTTTTTTTTTTTTTACTTCTATCTGGGTATTGGGAGATTAAGATAAGGACATTCCAATCCAGAATTATGATACCGTGATAATAATAACAAAAATAACATCACTGTAAAAGTTGTTAAAATATGAGTAATCAACCTTAATGATATCCTGGACAAGGCAGCTGTTACTTGTCCACACGCGCCCCAAACGTTTGGAGCTACGGGTGCGTAGGTACACGTAACTATCCCTAATCCCGTCCTTATCCTCAACCCCAAATCTTAACCCTGCCTCCTCCTCCTCCCCACCCTTTCAACCAGGAAAACAAAAAGAAAATCTGAAAGAATCAATAATTCAGGCTGTTGGTAGGAGTATTTCGGGGGGAGCTCTCTAGCTCTGGACTCACAACAGGCTTTAAATACGTCCCCCTGGCGCAAAGACCTTGGGGGACCGTACGTACTTGTAACAACATTCCCTGAATAAACAAGACATCAGACGACCAACGCCACTACAAGATCCACATGTGTAGGATAATTATTTGTATATAATTCACAAATTCGCTCTACCTTTGAACGCAAAAGGTGTTGTTGGTTTTTTAATTTATTTATTAGGCTATCTACAGTAACCAAATGTTACATGTAGCTCTCAAATACCGTGGAGAGTGCGTGCTCCGAAGTTTGGATTTTTTAAATTGGTATTGTTTTTCGATTTTTTTAGTTTGCTTTGTGTCGCTGACTGCTCGCCTCCGATTATTTTTTTTTTGACGAGCACGTGGCCCGTGACGTGAACTCTTCCTGCCATATGAAGGTCACTGCTGTCAGCTTATTTATACTATTCGACGTGCTCACGGATAAAATTAGAACACAGGAATACACTGCTGCTAGCTTTGGGAGTTATTTCGGTTTGCCGAGACAGATGTAGAGAGAGTAGAAAATGACGGGGGGGACAGTGACTGGGGGGGGGGGGGGGGTGGGGATCCGCAATGGGCACGGGTTTTTTACACTTGTTTATCAATAAAGTTTGACTTCTCGGTGTTTTTTTTCTTTAAATCCAAGCTGCTCGGTTTGTTATGCTTCGTTCCACTCAAACTTTGCCGGGTGTCCCGAACTACTCAGCGTAGGCTCTTTCGTCTCATAAAATAATTGCACGTGAATTCCTTTTATTCATTTGACAAAATCATTGTTTCATTTAATACAAAACAACACAATTTTCAAGCCAGTCACGCACGTTCACAGTTTCAGTAAACAAAATCATCTATGCCAGCACAGCACCACAGCAGCTGTTAGCGATACCCACAGGTTTGTTACAACCTTGTGAACGCACAGTGCGATTCTAGATGCTTGAGAGCTGTCCAGTTCGAATCCGCCCTCAAGCAGGTAAATGGCTGGAGTGTTGAGACTGTGCAAAAAGCCAGACCTGTCGTGTCTGGACGGGCGAGGGTTAACAGAGTTCAAATAGATAGTGAATCCAGAAACAAGGGCAGGTAACCCATTGTAGGGAGGACGACCAGAGTTGTCTAACTTTCGCATTGTAGCAATATCGATTGACTACAGATTGAATAGTTAGTTCATTGATTTTACTGGGAAACCCCAGGAACTGACGCAAATAGAAGGAAAACAAAGACTGGATAAATTATCTCTCCATGACCCTCGATCCCTGCAACAATCTGACAGTTATTCCAATCGCAAGTTTCTTGATGAATCTGTTGGTTCTAGAGTCAACGAGACCTGATAGAGTATGCAGGGGCGAAGCGTGACCCTCTGCAGAGGGTAATCAGAGGTTAAGCTAGTCAGATCCTTATAATAGGACGTATCGCTACATCATATTTACATAATTATAAATGCAGTGACTAAAACAATGCATGAAACGGTTGCTAGGCACTGCAAAATCTAAAGAGCGGACTATTCTTGTCAACAGGACAGGAATGCAGCAATTTACAAGCCAAACTAATCTGAAAATACCATTCATTTATACTAACACACTTATAGACTCATATTTTTCATCCATTTTTAAAAATATAATTTGAACGGCAAGTTTTCATTGTCATATTTACAGCCAGAGATTTTGTTATTCTACCATCTCATAAAGTTTCTGAAAAAGATCCATTAACATTAAATGGCACAAAGTGCTTAAGTGGCATCTCTGTGACACAACAATGTGCAGCGATCTCGGAGAAGTGGCTATCTGCCGTTGCGGTTTAGGTACGCCCGACCTATCAAGTGAAGTGATGTCCTTGAAACGTTCGAATGATTTTGATCACAGTTGTCTAGATCTATTTGTATTTGTATTTTGTATTTGTATAACTCTTTAATCCCATTTGGGAAATTTGCCTTTGTGCCATTGCAGCCCAGTTATAACTTGAGCAGGCACGTCGTCGCCACAGTGCAGCGCCAGTCGGCGGTTTTTTTTTGGGGGGGGAGATAAGGGAGGGGGGGAATGGTAGAGATGAATTTTATTTAATTTTTCCCGAGCAGCGGCCCGTTCGGCCTGCTCTTTACGATTTCCAACTGCCAAGGTATCTTTAACGTGCCCAGCGTGCACACGGGCCCTCCGAATTTTTTCGTCCTTATCCGAGAAGACTAGGTACTCGATCCTACCCCCCAACAGGATCAGGGACACGAAAATATGAGAAAAATCCCAAACTTCCAACATGCCTGCACCGGCCGGGTTTTCAACCCGGGACCCTTGGCATGAGAGGCGAGCACCTTGCCTCTAGACCACCTTGTCCCCAAGACTATATTATCTAGACTATATTATTATGCTTTGATAGCTCTTACTGTGCGTAGAGTAAATTATTCTCAGATTACTTCAAACAAACCAAAAAATCAACACAAACTCTTTCACTCTACCCTTTACTTTTCGATTAGGATGAAAACGACCGCATAGTGAAAAAGATGCATAAATCTAGGTAAAATCAGGTCAAACTTTGATTATAAACCTATTTTTATCCCCCACCATTCTGCTGTCTACGGGGCCGCATCTACAAATACAGGCTATGCTCAAGGTAGCTTCTGGGTGTAGTCAAGTCTTCTTTGTCTTTGTTAATCAGTGATTATGGACCAGTTCATAAGGTGTAAGTCCCTATAAAGATGCATTTCGGTGAGGGGTGTTAGACTATAATATAACAAACGCAAATACCGAGGGAGAATTGAATGCTGAACTGACTGGACTTGGAGTTGGGCTCGATCTGGAAAGCACAGTAATTCTAGAATTAATATTCGAAGGGTAATCACTGATTATTTGATTATGAGGAAGCCTCGTCCCTGAGTGTATGAGATTTAGCTAGAAGACTTATGTATAACTCATTAAGATGAGCAGAAATTGTGGTTTGGTGAATCTATTGAATTTCCACAGTTAATGAGACAAGACGGCGTTGGTCATATGAACTTATAGTACACAATTCATTGTGATACACAGAAATTCTTGGCTAGTGAATCTGTTAGTTCCAAAGTTAATTAAACATAAGGCAATGGATGGAACTGAGCTCAGGGATCTATACACAGTACATTACTAAACATCTATTAGTTATCTCGTTAATGAGACAAGGAAGCACTCGGAATTTGGTTACTGAACTTCTGCACATTTCATTATGACAATTATGCATAAACTGCGGGTTACATGTAATATCTATGTTAATAAAAGTGAAACCTTACGACAATTGCAGCGCGCCTTTCGCTACTCCTCCGTTAATGCTGATTGGGTGGCCCTCAGATTTTACACAACGCTTAGTTTTGACAAAGAATGTAGAAGTAACAAGAAGCTTCACTTCGGGCGCTCCCCGTTACTTTAGCACTAGCGTCAAGCGACATCGGTGCGAACCGTCTTGCTAGCTAGGAAGCGCGGTAAACAATACCCGGGTACTCGGCGGTAAAGGGAAAGTTAATAGAAAATAGTCGAAGAATTGCTGCAGAATCTAGGACATAATGACTGTCACAGACCAACAATAATCAAGACTGCTACGTGCTCAATTGTAAATTATTTTTATATTTTCATATTTCAAGCATCTGACCTAAATATTTGTGTTGTTTTGGTTTTAATTAGAAAAGATGTCTAAAAGTGTTTTTTTTTTTACATGACGCGTTTCCTTTAGATAAAGCATCTACCAATAACCAATCCAAATCTTCTCTGCAACAATTGTTGATTGGTAAGATTGTTGCGCTTATAATAGAAACAAACATTACGCTCTTTTACTTTTAAAACAGCAATTAAAATGACAGTATGAAAGAAATGCATTTATTGCAGGGCATTTTGTGAACGAAACAATAATATCTCAGAGATGGAGGTGAGAGAAAGTACAGACAGTAAAGTACATTCTTATTAATTTAAACTTAAAGTATAGATTGGTAAAGTACATTCTCATTCACTGACTAAAATAAGTATAGACTGTTGAAGTACATTCTTAATTCTTAATCTTATTCAACAACGGAGTTTAATTGATGAAGTGCATTCTCATTCATTAACTAAGTTATAGATTGGTGAAGTACATTCTCGTCCATTGACTAAGACATAGATTGGTAAAGTATATTCTTAATTAAGTAAAGTACATTCTCATTCAACAGCTAAGTTTTAGATTGGTACAGAACTTCAGTAACTAAGTAAAAGATTGGTAAAGTATATTCTCACTGAACAACTGAATTGTAGATTCATTTCATCAAATGGGAGTATTAAAAATGCTTGTTTGGGCCTTGTTGTTTAGTCAAATCTTGTCATTATATGGTACTACAAATAAGAGAGGAAACCGTACAGGTCTGTTTTAAGGAGACGGTAGAAAGATAGATCAGATCTTCTGTTTTTGTTACTGTTGCAATTCACAGCTGAACACCAGTGACATTGTACATTTCTAGATTTTGCGATTTATATTGTTGAAATAAGCAAGTTGTACACAAACTGCAATGAGAACCCTATGGCATCCCTCTACTTGGCTACCGTTCTACCGCGCTTGCTCGGGCCGCTCCCGTTGATATCCGATGTCGCATTCGGCGGCAAGTGAACCATCTTGTTATTTCTACAATCTTTGGTATAGACCATGGTCGTGTCCCCGGCACAGAAAAAAATAAAAATAATTAACAACGTTTGTATTAGTTTCTAGGTTGCGACACATTGGCGTTCGGTCTATTTTTTCGGCAAATGTACGTAATTGTTGGTTCCGGTGTCTGTATCACACTCACAAAACAACTTCCGATTAGGACTGGTTTGAATGATGAGATTGAGTTCTAAGACTATCAAGTATGAAACTTACTGTGTTCTCAGTGTGCCTCGACTAGGAAAAAGAAAGGGTCTGGAATTGGGAGATTGACGCTGCAGGGCCAAAAGTACAGGTTTGTGTTTTCAATATGCCTAGGAAAATATTATAATATTTCTTTTCCATTAACACATGACATTATCACTTCCTGCGATGTGCAAATAAACTAACCCGTGCGCAGATCATTCATAGCCATTTATTTTGACGGATGCTGGCGGGACGCGCAGGACGTCAGTGCGCAAAGGGAGAGCAGTAAAACGTATTTAAAAACAAACAAGCAAACAAAAATAAAATAAAGCTAAAGGAACAGGCAAAATGAAGCAGGTCCATAATAATCACCCAGAACTGAAACTAATAAATCGATTTTTCCCGGGCAGGGCCGGGAACTCAGCTAGTATAATATAATATAATGTAATAATTAACTTGTAGAGCGCCCAAATCCACACAAAAATGCTGTGCTCTAAGACGCTGAACTAAAATTAATTAGCAACAGAATTAATATAAAATCAATCCATCAAGCTCCCACTCACACACATGAACAAACACTTAATCTACTCTCATCCTCAAACATCTGAGACCACAAAAGGAACATCATTCAGTTTCAAAGAAAACAGTCCTAAACAATTCAGTTTTGAGCCTATTTTTAAATGTGACCATGTTTTCACTTTTCCTGGTGTCAACGCTGATGTTGTTCTACAATTTAGGCCCATCAATAGAAAAAGCCGTTTCACTAAGCGACAATCTGACAGGGGGTGTCTCAATAAGTTCAGCGTCTGCCGATCTTAAAGTGCATGATGTCTTGCATGATATGAGAAACGGCGACTGAGATAACCAGTTTCCATGCAGAACTAACCAGATGCCTCACATAGAACTATAATGTTTGTCACAATAATCGTACCACAATATTATATCACAAGAAAGCTAAGCAGACAATGTCTGTTTTTACATCAAACAAAACGGATTTAAAAAACAAAAACAGAGCTTTTAACTGAAATTTCTTTGTCCATTCCAGTGCAATAGTGGAAACCTTTTTTGGGTAGATCTATGCCAGATTTTAATGTTTGGAAGATAAATTCACATTTGTTTTTCATGAAATGTGTCCACGGAGTTATACGTCTATTTACTGAGTTCTTAAGGTTCCAATAAATTTTCCCCATGTTGTCCCAAGGTTACCATACTTGAGGTAATGGTGCTAATGATGTTGAGGACGATGGCAGTGAAAATGGGTACCTATGACGTAGTTTACTCCAGTGAATGGTCAGCAGTGACCTCTTAATCCTCTAAGCTCCGCGCCCTTTCCCCATTTCTGCTTGTGGGCGAATTCTGATTGCGTAAGATTTTCTTCTTAGGGACACAATAATTGATGTCTTCTCATAGTCAATTAGTGGATTAATTGTGTATATTGTAGAAAACACTACAAATAACTGACTTTTCTTAGGCTGAGTTCTTGTGGGAACTATCACCGGGTGATAAATATCCGTGTAGAGCTGGTGATACATTGTGGTCATATCATAAAAACCACAGAAAAACTGTGGGGTCGCAGCAGGGCTATAAGCAAACTCAAAATTGGGCAAAAAGAAAAAGTCGTATGTAGCGAAGCCCCACGTGCCCGTAAGGTTAAAGGTAATAATTCTGTAGTTATTTCGTACACTTAATAAATGGAGAAAAAAAAAATTAGTTCGGTCAACATTTTCCCCCTTTTATCTCTTCACCCCTCCATAGAATGCGTGCCCAAAGCCCCAAAAACGATGGTTGCTCAGACCAGGACACCACTGCAACACCCACCTCCCTTCTCCCCTCAGGCCGTGTCGTAAAGCCTACAGTAACAGGTGTTAGGGCGGCATCTGAACCCGAGTGCTATCAGCCGCCATGATAGCCTGCCATGTCTGCAGGTTCCGCTGTGCCATCATCGAGGGCGTAAGTTATTGTGCCTGCTTCTCTCCCCTGATAACAGCGCCGCCATTACTGATAAGCAAAACAAGGATAGGAAAAAGAGGCGACTCGAGTTATCAATTTGAGTTTTCCCTCTATACTCCAGCGTTTGCAAGAGGTGATCTCTCAGGGGGCACGTAAATAAACGCGATACTCGCAAATTAGTCCTCTTGTTGATTAGAATCGCTTTACTATTAGAGCTCTCCTCTCCGGGAGTCAGATAAAGTTTGGGGTAGAATTCCACAGTGGCCAGATAAGCGTAGTTATGACAGTCTAAATATTTTGTTGACTGGCAGAATCCATGTATTTGCCCAGTAAGTAGCTTTGGTTTTTTGGTTTTTACAGGTAGGTGAAGTAGGATACGGTAGCCTGGGGAAGGGGGGAGGGGGGGGTGAGAGATTAGTTACTACAGTTACCTGTAGTTATAGGCTGCTGAAATCTGGGGAACGGGGAGGGGGGGGGTGAGAGATTAGTTACTATAGTTACCTGTAGTTATAGGCTGCTGAAATCTGGGGAACGGGGAGGGGGGGGGTGAGAGATTAGTTACTATAGTTACCTGTAGTTATAGGCTGCTGAAATCTGGGGAACGGGGAAGTGGGGGAGGGATAGGTATAGTCACCACGGTCATGTTTGTTTTATGTTATTTGTTGTTGACAGATGTTTGCTGATGCTGCTGATGCTGCTGATGCTGCTGATGCTGCTGATGCTGCTGATGCTGCTGATGCTGCCCTACCAAACATACAATATAATCTTATTTTTCTTCTTCTTTTCTTCACCAATGTAAATCTGCAGATTTGTTCTTTTAAGAAAATCTACGGTTTTCTGCAATAAAATATAATGATAATAATAATAATAATAATCATGTTAAGAATAGTATAATAGTGATGATGATAATGATAATATAATAATAATAATCATAGAATAATCCAGTGTCTACATTCACTCACGGTGCGAAAGGTCAGGCTGAGGGTTAGAAATATAATACAGGCTGTATTTGTCATAATGATAATAATGAACGTAATAATTCATGACATACAACATTTATAGTCGGGTTCAATAACAATAATAATCTAGTCAAATTCTTAAACATCTACTGAAATAGCTGACCTGCTCAGCAAGTTGGATTTTTTTTTTACAAAAAGAGTCATCGTAACTCCCAGACTGACCTTTGTCTGACATGGTCACATCTCTGACCGCTGGTCTTTCTCAATTTGCAATACATAAATAAACAGTGCACGGACAGTCTTACTAAAAACCAATGAAAGACGATCTGTATCCGCCCCTGAGAATGATGTGTTGTGGTCTAGACGCTTCTATGTGCAGTGTGGTATCAGAAAGAAAATATGCAACACGCTTTACATTCTGTTGAAATCTGAACACTTGATTCAGTGGGCGGGATGTCGAATGTCGGAAGAGCCGGTGGAAGAGCCAAGGCTCTTAAAAGATCTAGACCTATATCAGTGTTAGTCAACCTTTTTATTTGTTTATGTCACGAGTGGAGTGAGTGCAATTAAGGGGATTGCTACAGAGCGGGTGTAGAGTAAGAAGGGCTCACGGCAGACAGGTAGGGAAAGACGTGAAAGGAAGAGAGTAAAATTAACGCACGAAGACAAGTAAGGAAAGCGTGCATGTTATGAGTGGTGGGGGTCTGAATGAGGCGAAAGCGCTGTATTACTATCACTGCAAGTTAGAAGGTCCTACTGAACGGACGCTAGTAAGAGCCCAGCGGGCGGACATAAGGGGAGCAGTCGAGAGACCAGTGAGAGAGTTTTTCCAGTAATGACTGGTAGGTAGAACGTTGATTGATAATTATGATTGATGTATTATATTATATTCGTCTATTACCATGATGTAAATAAGTATATGTGAGGAATGTGGAAGTCCTTGATATTGGATATAGCAATGTGCGCCATGAGCGATAGATGAAAGTGAGTTCATGGATTTGTAGCGCGAGTGCGTAGTGTGTACTCCGATGGAGGTGTGTTACCGTAAGATGTGTGGTGAGTGAAATGTGAACTATTGTGTGTACGCTTCATGGGTTGTAAGGAGAGGTGGAGTGAATAGAAATGGTAGGGTATTATACCAATGTAATGTTATTCTTGTAGGTGCCGAGGTCGGGCCAAAGAGCGCCGCCTACGGTGATAGGCCAGCATAGGGCCGGAGGCCACACATAGGCCAGAAGTGAGGCTGTCAGTGCAGGACAGTAGAGGCACATAAAGTCGTGGCAGTCAGGCCACGGACAGGGACGTAGATATGAGCGTGAATGTGATAACGTACTATTGCCATGTTGATGGGCTAGGAACTAATAATGTACTATTGCCATGTTGAGGGGCTACTGAAATGATAATGTGTTATTGCCCTGCTGAGATGCTAGGGGAGTGCTAAGGTGTATGACAATAGGAAGGTGATATTGAGAGACTGCGGTGCCAGTGAATTATTAATGTGCTATTAAGACCCTGAGGGGAGAGGCTGAGGCCGAAGTGCCTTTAGGAGTAACTACCGGGTTGTGGACCCGAGGGAGAGTGCATGTGAGAATAAGGCCGTTGTACGGCAGTTAGTTTCAATAATATAATGTATGTAATTGCGCTATTATCTGTATAATTATGTTTAATAAATGTGTGAGTCTGATGGGTTGTTCTGTTAAGTGTTAAACTTGTTCGTTCGTGATTGTTGTCCTGTCATAACTTATTACATCTCCCAGTCTGGGATTTGTGACAGTTTAGTCCAATGCCCCACTTTCTTATTTTCAAAGAGGAAAAAAAAACATGTGGGCCCCGCCATGATCGGACAAGGTCAGTACATAATACAGGATGTGCCAAAAGTTAGGGTTACAGTTTTAGATATATAAATTATTTATAGTGTTAACTGTAACCCCACTTTTGGCACACCCTGTATCTATACAAACCTGCTGAGTGGCGCCTAACCTTTAAGTTGGGCATTTGTTCAATTTGATGTGTTAATCCAAGCTAAACTAGGAAACCAACACAAGTAACATGAAACAAAAAACCCACAGTTTATCGAGACATGGAAATTCAGATTAAAATACATTAGAAAATTCAGATTTCCATTTAAAAAAAACCCACGTCCCATTCTGCAGTTCCATACCACGCCCCCACAGGGGGAGTTGGGCACACACTGAGAAGTACTGCAGCTCCGCATCTTAGACAATGGAATCAGGCCGAGAACAGGAACACACAACTTATTTCCATAGACTGTCAGTACTAAGTTTCCCACAGAGATTCTTGCAATGTTTATAAAATATGTTGATTAGTTTTCTCTCCCCTTAGTCTGTTGCTCCTTGTCTACCCCTTCCGCCCTCACCCCCAAACTCCGCTCGCTTACCGGAAACAGGTACAGCCAACCCGTTGTCACTCATACATGAAGAGGAAATTGCCCAAATTCACCTCTCTCACTTTCTCTCTCTTTTTCTCTCTCTCTCTCTCTCTCTCTCTCTCTCTCTCTCTCTCTCTCTCTCTCTCTCTTTCGGTCTCTTACTCTCTTTCTCTTTCTCTCTCTCTCTGTCTGCGTCTCTCTCTCTCTCGCTTTCTCACTCTCGATGTCTCTAACCCTCTCTCTCTGTCTCTCTCTCTCTCGCTTTCTCACTCTCATTGTCTCTAACCCTCTCTCTCTGTCTCTCGCTCTCTCGCTTTCTCACTCTCATTGTCTCTAACTCTCTCTCTCTGTCTCTCTCTCTCTCTCGCTTTCTCACTCTCATTGTCTCTAACCCTCTCTCTCTGTCTCTCTCTCTCTCTCTCGCTTTCTCACTCTCATTGTCTCTAACTCTCTCTCTCTCTCTCTCTCTCTCTCTCTCTCTCTCGCTTTCTCACTCTCATTGTCTCTAACTCTCTCTGTCTCTCTCTCTCTCTCTCTCTCTCTCAGTGTCTGCCTGTTTTCCTCTCTCTGTCCTTCTGTTTTTCTGTTTGTCTATCTCTAACTCTCTCTGGCTCCGTCGGTCTCTCTCTCTCTCTCTTTGTCTCTGCGTCCCTAACTCTCTCCCTCTCTCTCTCTCTGTCTGTCTGTGTCTCTCTGACTCTGTCTCTTCCACTCTCTCTCTCTCTCTCATTCTCTGTCTGTCTGTCTGTCTCTCTTTCTCTCTCACTCAATCTCTCTCCAACACGCCATAACACAGTTCAGGAAAACGCCAAATTGTAATGAACAACTTCCTCCTGTAGCAGTTCCCACTGTCAAACACACCAGTCATAAACCAGCTGACATACCCAACCCAACCCAACACCCACCCGCTACACCATTAAACCTTCCAGACTGCAGAAAACGCAACCGCCAGTCAGAATTAAAGTTTATACCCCACATATGAATGTCGTAATCTCCCGCGCACTTTACGCCTCCACTGTGACTGTAATGGTTTCATGATGTCGTAAATTTGCAGTTTTATTCAATTGGTTCATTTCACTTCAAGTTACAAAATTTCTTATCTTTGCATCTCTTTCTTATTATTTTGAATCTCAAAGAATTGCCGCGCCGACAATAACAACACATCCACTATGATAACTATAAAATAAATAATAATAATGATAATAGCAATCCAACTGCAATGGAGATAGGCGGTGGACATTCAAGTATCTAAAACGTCGTGATTACGCCACTGAACGTTGAGAAAAACTGAATTTCGTCGAGTAGAATCGAATAGAATGACAGAAAATTTTGTTCTTACACACCGGTGATGGAAAATCGACTTTAAATATCAAATCTTTGTATTATCCGAGACAACGGATCATCTAGTAATCATGACGTTACATTAGAACTAGAGGGTGAATGTGATTGTAAGTATCGATAATTTCGTGATTACTCGACCGAAAATTACGCCCCTTGGTGTACTGCTGGTAGTTTTGATGATCAGATGCCTGGACACCTGGACACCTCCGTTTGGGACAAAATTCATTATTTAATATTATTTATTCACCATTTTTGCAAGCACAGAATAAGAGACGCGTTTTGGTCGAGTTGAATGGAAAAATTGTGACCGGAAATTGCGTTCTACGCCTCTTTTTACACATTGCTGGCCGGAAGTCAAATTTGTCATATCTGTGTAGTCTGCAAGAAAATGTGGTATGACAGAACGATCTGTTAGTCTTTGTATTGAATCCAAGTGCCGTTATTAATGTGACCTCTGGGCTTAGTACAAGGAACATTTGCTAGATGTATCTTCCCCGGGTCGGCTAGTAGCAGTAATGCATTCTGTACAGCGCTCCATCCTCGTAAACGACCAGGCTCTAAAGAGGCCCACACACGTTCAAAAAATGATACGAAATTTAACTGTGTGTAGGGCGTTTTGATGTCAAAAAAAGATTTGAATCAAAATTTTGACAGATCAAACCCGTTTGATATTTTTTGACGACTCGTCAAATTTTTGATGCGTGTGTGGGCTTCCGTAAAAATTTTGATCAAACTTTATAGTCTGCTGATGCTTCAGACAAAGGATGATGGCCTCGCAGGTTTCAATAACCAACTTTCCAATCGCTTGCGGAGATCTTGCTGTCAGGAATTTCAAGTCTTCAAAGGAATTTCCAGACGCCAGGTACCTCAGTGTGACGGACAAGCGTTAACTTGGTGGTATGGATGGACGCATGACAGTGTCTTCTTTCCTTATCAATTACTCGACAAGGCCGAGTAACTCATCGAACGATGGGGCATCCATTCGAAGGAAGTTACGGAAGTCTTCTGGTCCGTTAAGACGTAATTCTTGGAGGAGGTTGACATGTCCGTAGGTTTCCCGTTTTAACAACCACTATTTCGACCATTTCCGACGTTTACGAGGCGGTTCATCAGAGTCCAATGCGAACACTAGTGCTATGGCCACTGATTCGTCCATGTCGAAGATTTCGGCAATACTGAATTTTGATGGGGAAACACTGAAACGTGTGTGGGCAAATGTGCATCAAAATTTTGTATCAAAATTTCACATCAAAATTTTGACGCTTTTTTTGAACGCGTGTGGGCCTCTTTAGGCTGGTGACACATTGGGTCAAGTCTGGTTTGACTCGGTGGGCGAGACTTCTCTTCCCGCCAGCTAACACTCGCTACAGTTTTGAGGCCGCTGAACTCATCAGACAGAAACGTCTCGGTGTCGCAAGTGCGCTATGTCACAACTCGGGAGTTCACGTCTGTCACTAAAACTGAGACAAGAGTGACTGAGCCACCAGTGGACCAGCAGCCTGAGCACTTGACATTGTTGATTTTCATACCTAGACTGAAGCATACACACAAACACAAGTCATACACACAAACACAAGTCATACACACAAACACCAGTCACACACACAAACACAAGTCATACACACAAACACAAGTCATACACACATACACGAATATATTTATCTAAGAAATGTAAAACTAAAACAAAAGCACTCTTGGCTATTCGGAGTGTAAAAACTGAAGCCTTTTCAGTTGATGCTTAACCCTGTAGGTCCCGAGTGTGGAAAGAAGATAATTTCTTTTAAAATGTCTGTAGCTCATTATCACTGCGGTTTCGGTACAATCTCTTTCCTCAATGTTTTTATAACTTCACAGAGAATTACAAAGAAATAATTGGACACAGAAGGTAATACCTCAGCGTGAAAGTCAGACATCTTCCTACGTTGAAACGCTGTACCGTACTGTACTGTTTCACTTATGGCATTTTGGGTTCAAAAGGGTTAAATCTACTGTGATAACGTTGCAAATCACTGACAAAATGTTTTTATCCTCTCTAAACTCCAGATATTCTTTCTATACGATCATCACAGTAAAGTTAGTCTCGTGACTTTAGGTGCCATGTCTGCATTTGTAAATAATTGACCCGCCCACCTATGTCTGAGGAAGGCATTTTCAACAATCAAATGGGTAATGATTTAATCTCAAAGAACTTGTGAGACTGAGGGGGTGGGGGGTGTGATGTCGCAGAGAGAGAGAGAGAGCGGGGGGGGGAGGGGGGTGTCGCAGAGGGAGAGAGAGAGAGAGAGCAAAGAGAAGGAACGCTAGAAGAGAAATCCTCCCTTTAAAAAGCTAGTATAGCGGAGTCTACTAACCCTCTGATGTCCAGTGAATCGTGTTTGGAACACCTCATCAGATATCCAATGTTCTAAACTGACAATTTCATTCATGTAATCAAATCTAAGTTTTTCAGCTCATTGGACCATTTTAAATCAGCTCTGTATGTTACAGAATATTTGGACGCGGCAATCTGTGTGTGGACACTACAAGGTTAACTAAACTTTCCCCAACTCTCTAGACCCCGTCAGTAGACACGTCACAAATATAATGCTGTACTGTGAGTGAAAGAAAATCTGCAACCTGACTGTCACATCCTTCCTTCATGCCAAAAGCAGAGTGACATGGCCAGATAAACCAGTCTTTGTTCTTGTTTGTTCTATGTTCATTTCCTGAAAAACTGGAGATCTTTGTACTATGGTCAAAAGTCAAGAGTTTATTGTGCCTTTAACTTCATACTGGTTTATGCATGATTCTCCTGGTTTTAGAGGGTTAATATTCAGTCGGTGAAAGTCCAGCACGGACATCCTGGAGAAAGATGTAGATCGGTGGTTCTCAACCTTTTTTGGGCAATCGTTCCCTTCAGGCTCCAAAGTTTTCGTTCATTGCACCACTCCCCCCCCCCCTTCCCCTCCAGCCCCCCCACCCCAATCCTTACCCAAACATAAGAGAAACATTTGACAAGAAGAAGACAGGACTACACACACACATAAATAATTACGATGTTCTGTTTTTCAAAGCCTTTAAGGCCAATAAAGACGTATTGATTATTTCATTATAAAACAGACAGACTTTCTCTATCAAATACACAGACAAACAAACCTTGTCTGGCGCTAAACCCCACCTCTCTGCGCGCTGTCCAACACGTCAGGAGCTGCAGTGTAATTGCCCCCCCCCCCAAATTGTCCTCCATTCATGACTGTTTTCACATCCTCTTTTCATCCTTTTCGCTCCCTTCTCGCAGTCTTCTTCATATTGCCCCCCCCGGGAATCAAAATGGCCCCCAGTGGGAGGAGGGGCGACATCGCTCAGGTTGAGAACCGCTGGTACCAGGCAGAGAACCGCTGGTACCAGGCAGAGAACCGCTGGTACCAGGCAGAGAACCGCTGGTACCAGGCAGAGAACCGCTGGTACCAGGCAGAGAACCGCTGGTACCAGGCAGAGAACCGCTGGTACCAGGCAGAGAACCGCTCGTACCAGGCAGAGAACCGCTCGTACCAGGCAGAGAACCGCTGGTACCAGGCAGAGAACCGCTCGTACCAGGCAGAGAACCGCTCGTACCAGGCAGAGAACCGCTCGTACCAGGCAGAGAACCGCTGGTACCAGGCAGAGAACCGCTGGTACCAGGCAGAGAACCGCTCGTACCAGGCAGAGAACCGCTCGTACCAGGCAGAGAACCGCTCGTACCAGGCAGAGAACCGCTGGTACCAGGCAGAGAACCGCTGGTACCAGGCAGAGAACCGCTGGTACCAGGCAGAGAACCGCTGGTACCAGGCAGAGAACCGCTCGTACCAGGCAGAGAACCGCTGGTACCAGGCAGAGAACCGCTCGTACCAGGCAGAGAACCGCTGATACCAGGCAGAGAACCGCTCGTACCAGGCAGAGAACCGCTGGTACCAGGCAGAGAACCGCTCGTACCAGGCAGAGAACCGCTGGTACCAGGCAGAGAACCGCTCGTACCAGGCAGAGAACCGCTCGTACCAGGCAGAGAACCGCTCGTACCAGGCAGAGAACCGCTCGTACCAGGCAGAGAACCGCTCGTACCAGGCAGAGAACCGCTCGTACCAGGCAGAGAACCGCTCGTACCAGGCAGAGAACCGCTCGTACCAGGCAGAGAACCGCTCGTACCAGGCAGAAGTCAGAGAAAGCCAAGGAAATCTGGTATTTGTCTCCCCTGCGGGATGTCTCTGTGATCCTGACAGACAAACCGGGGCTAACTGAGATGGGGGGGGGGGGGGAGGGTATTCAGTCCCATATCATTAAAAGACGTCCTCAGTGGTGGGAGGTTACGGAGAAAGGTCGAGCGGTTGGTGGGGAAAGTGTAGATTACTTGACGTGGATCCTCTAGCATGGTGAGATAAATTTGTTGTGTCTCCAATTTGTGGACCACACATTTAAAGGGCATTTCGCACACTTAGTATTTGCACCTCACCTTATCCTGGGGACAGTTTTGGCTTTGAACTTGAGGTCAACATTTCTCTTACAATGTCAGAACTTCAAGGGCTACATCTGAAAGTTACTTTAACTGAAGTTCTGACCTGAATGAGTTTGGACCGCTCTGCCGCCGAATGATACAAGAGCGGACACGCCAGTCTAGATCATGTTTTATCTAAAATCAGTTTATAGTATAAAATGTGTTCTCTCTTGCTATCCGAAATATAAAATGTGTTCCATCTTGCTATCCGGAATGTAAAATGTGTTCTCTCTTGCTATCCGGAATATAAAATGTGTTCCATCTTGCTATCCGGAATATAAAATGTGTTCCATCTTGCTATCCGGAATATAAAATGTGTTCTCTCTTGCTATCCGGAATATAAAATGTGTTCTCTCTTGCTATCCGGAATATAAAATGTATGTAACTTATAGTTTAGTTTGGTCACCACAAACTAGAACTGAACAAAGAAGAGGGAGAGTGAGAGAGATAGAGAGAAAGAGAAAACGAATGAGAGAGAGAATAAATGAGAGAGAGAGCGGGCGAGAGAGTGAGGGAAAAGAGTGAGAGAAAGAGAGAGAGAGAGAGAAAGAGGGGAAAAGAGTGTGTGTGTGTGTGTGTTTGTGTGAGAGAGAAAGAGAGAGAGAGAGAGACAGAGAGAGAGAGAGAGAGAGAGAGAGACATTAAGTACAGGGCAATGGCAAACGTTTTTAACGTGTCTTGTCAAATTTTCTTGAGAGCGTGTGGGCTGTTTGGCCATAGAGCGGCCGTCATTTAGCCAGATTTCACACAGTCAACATGCCAAAACAAACACAAAAAAACGAAGATACAAACAAACAAACAGAGACACAGACTTACCATTGGTGTTATCCTCATGTCCTGCCATGCTCATGTGACCCACGCCGGCCATGAACTTGTCAGGGGTCATCATCATGGCCGCCGTGTCATCCGGAGTTCTTCCCCCTCGTGGGCTGGGTGGTGTCCCCCTGGCAAGTCCCACCTGCTCACGTGCCGACTGCGAATCCAGAGTTTGAAAACTACCGCCGCTGGCGTGGTTGTTGCTGTTGTTGTTGTGTTGGTGAAGAAGATGGTGTTGTTGATGCTGTTGCTGTTGCTGTTGTATGCTGTGGGGGAGGTTTTGTCCATGTTGTGGTGCATTGCCGATGTCGGTACCACTGGAGAACATGCTGCTGCCGCTGTTGTTGTTGTTATTGCTGTTGCCGTTGTTAGAGGCGCCGGTGGTAGCAGAACTGTTGCCACCCCGAGTAGGGGTAGTACCCAGACCCAGAAGACACGGCTTATTATCGCCGTTTTCGTCGCTCTCTTCCCCTTCCTCTTCCTCCTCGTCTTCCTCGTTGTTGATGTTGTTGTTGTTGTCGTTGATGTTGTTGCCAGCACCTCTCTTAAGGTCCAAGAGGTGGCTGACGGTGAAGTTGGGTTTGCTGCTGTAGCCGAAGAGGTTGGCGTGGTGTTGGTAAGCGTGATGAAGTTTGTCAAAGTTGGGCGGGAACTGGTAGTAGAAATTGTTATTGAGATGATGGTGGTGATGATGGTGGTACGGATGGTGACTGTTATTGCTGTTGCTGCTGTTGGTGTTGGACATGTGGTGGAGGCTATGGTGGTCGTGGGGAGGCGTGGCTGAGATGGCGTAACTACTCATGTTCACATTTGATCTCTCCAGCCTGTCTCGCAATGTGTTGGTATGTGCGTACTCAAAACTATTCTGCGCCACCCTGCTGGAAGGGTCTAGATCTCCGTTTCCATCCACGATCGTCACAATTCCAAGATCTTGCAAACCTCAAACTATCAGCACCTGTCCGTCTCTATAGCTGTGAATACAGTAGTTGCCTGTGGTATAGATGTGAATACAGATCTAAGTGACGTTACGACTCCCTAACTTCATGAGCAAATCTGAAATATACAGATTAAAACAAACAAAAATGTTATTTAATGTTTCAGTGTTTAACTGGGCCATTCTATATCTCTCCAATATCGTGACGTTCTGAGGTTATTTAATATCCTGACAGGAGTACATTAGACTCAGTTACTGGGGGCACAAAAATAATTTTCTTCATAGAAATTTTCTCACATCATAATTAATTGTTTGTCTCCGCATCCTGCATCTATCTGAAACTGCCAGTCACCAGATGTCTGCATCATTGAGTTTCATTTGAATTATCCTTGAATCATTCTTTCGTTCACCCATTCAATTCATGGCTAAAATCAGATTAACCAAAGTACTAAAATTAGAATATACGCTAGTGGATATATCATCCTGCTTGTCTACAGACCACACTCAGGCCTGCACGAGGTAGAGGTAGTGACAGACTCACGCCAGCCCCAATCCTGCAGAATTGTCTGTCAAAAATTAATAAAACAAGTCAGCTGATCGAGGACGATGAAGATTTTAACGCAAATTCTGCTCTCCATCGCACAACCTTCCTCGAGGTAACTGTTCTTTTATAGGTTAAGTCTTTCTTAGCAATCCCTGCAACTGAACTTTGACTACAATTTAGTGTTCTAGCAATGCTTATTTGGGAATAATGCGATCCAGGATTTCTTTCTTGTGACGGAATAAGTTCCTCGACCTAGTGAATAATTATTATCATCTGCTCTGACAGTTTTTGGTCTACCGCTGTCTTTCTTTCTGTCTGAAGTTCCTGTTGCAATGATTTGGCTAATCAATGAATTGACACTCCTTTTAGACCAGTTCTTACTGGGAAATTCTTTCACAATTCGAGCACCCCTCCATCCCTTTTCCTTGTAGAGAAGCTCAATAACAATTCGAACCGAAGGACTAACTATCATGTTAGGCCTAGGCGAAAATAATCCAATCAAAAACTAGATCTAGATTTAGAGCTTAATTCACGAATGTTACCAAATGATGATTATGACATCAAAGGAAAGATAAAACAATCTTTTTAAGTTAAAATGCCACTGAATTTCACATTAGTTGGAATACAAACGACTTGGGGGTAATCAATGTATCACTATAGGAAGCAAAAGGCTTGGCTGAGTGTCGCCTGCTAAACTTAGATCTACAAAATAAGGCTGGATTGGAAAGGTGAACTGGATTTGATTTTTAAAAAATGGAGAAAAAACTACTCAACTGTTGTGCGCTGGATAGCTGAATTTGCGTGAAAATTTTCATCGTTCTTGATCAGCTGGTGTGTTTTATTAATTTTTGACAGACACTCACTTAATCTCAAATATCTTTAAAAGTAATGATTAAATCTTAATAACATTTTAACAGAGCATTACACATATAATGGACATAACTCTACCAAAATTTCATACGGATTCATCAAAAAGATTGCGAGATATTTGGTATCGATGTTGAGGCAGTTTTTTTTTTAATCACCCGATATTATTATTACAGTTATTATTACCATTATTGTTGTTGTTGTTGTTGTTATTGTCATTATTATTACTATAATTATTATTATTTGTATAACCTGATGTTGTATGGTTTCACGGTTGTTACTGAATTATTTCAGTTTTGTTTTTATTTTATTCAAAATGATTGTGATTATTAATTGTGCGAATTTTGTTCATTCTTGTAGTTGTTGCTCCCTCCCCCCCCCCCCCCCCCCCAGCCTGACTGCTGTTGGTGGAGTTGTGTCAGAGTTTGCTGCCGTTTGTATTGTGTGTTACTTTCAGTGGGTACAAAAACATTTATATTTATCTACTCATTTAGTTATTTATTTACAAATTTATGTATTTATTATTTATTTATTTATTTATTTGTCTATTTACTTATTTATTTATTTATTTATTTACAAGATGAAGTTCCCAGCATTATCCGGGATAAACCTGCGAACCCACTGTTCTATCTCTCTCTCTCTCTCTCTCTCTCTCTCTCTCTCTCTCTCTCTCTCTCTCTCTCTCTCTCTCTCTCTCTCTCTCTCTCTCTCTCTCTCTCTCTTGTAGGTCTACAAAGCTTCCCATATTCTACAGTCTTACTACAGATTTCATGCGCATCAGAGCACTACGCACTCATTTCTGGTAGGGAAATTGCGCGTACGGAACTGAACGCGTATTAGTACATCATTTCCGGTGCGGTGAGCTTACTACAGGGGGCCAAACCAAAGATCATTGTATTTTTCATTTTTAAAAATTTCTATTTAAAATTCCTGAAACTTGAATGAACACAATGGGACGATACAAAAACGATTGGACTGGATTGATTAAAAAAATTACTCAGAAAAATTAACTTTATAATCGTTGAAACCGCCATTTAGTCTGTAGCATCGAGCAAAAAAATGGTCAAAATTGCACTACAATGAATTACTCCCACCACTATATTTTTTATAATACTAGTGTAAGGGCCCGTTCAAAGAACGGGTTGCAAACAACACGCACAATCAGCACACAGATTATGTAGATGTAGGAAGAAAACAACTCACAACTGGCACAGCAACACCCGCATGTCCCGTACAGTGCATAAAGCAGACGGCACAGAAACTCATGCCATCAAACTTTGAAACGCAACACCGGAAGTTTAAAGTCGAAACAAAACAAATGCAGGAGGGAGGCACCATTGTTGAGGAGAAAGCATTATTCGATGACGAACTCTCTCTCTCTCTCTTACAATAAAAGTAAAGTCAAAATTGGGCAAAAAGAAAAGGTTGTATGTTGCGGAACCCTGCGTGAGAAATAAAACCCAAACAATACAAAGCAAACTAAAGAAAAGACTACAATAAAAATAGTAATCTGCAGTCCTGCTTCAGAACTCATGCGCGCCAGGACACTGCGCACCAAGCTTGATATGGTTATTTTTTATGACATGCACGGTACTAAAGTCGAAACAAAACAAAGGCAGGAGGGAGGCCATCATTGTTGAGGAGAAAGCATTATTCGATATTTTTAGGCCTATTTTCATTTATTACAAAATTACGATACTTCGCTTTCATGTCATAGGAATAGACATAGTAGCAAAAAGAAGTATCTTTCACATGTAATTTTTTCAGGTCTGGGCATTTCTTCCTCGCAGCAGTGATTTTTTTTCGTTGCTGTTTTTTTATATAGAAGATTTATTTATTTTTTAATTAATTTATTTATTTATCTGCTTATTTATTTATTTCATTCACTTGTTTTTTATTCAGGTACTTATTTCTGTATGTATTTACTTATTTTTGGCTTACATTAAAAAGATCTATTCCTACCTCTCTTCATCCATCATCCCTCAAGTCTTTATTGTACTTCATTGCATTACAAAAATTTCACATTTTTATCTTCCACCATCGTCATATAAAGATAAACATGTAGTTTTCTGACGTGTTATAACCTCCCCCCCCCCCCCCCCACCTCTCCCCTGACGCCACATGTTCCACTCTGCTCCTTCCTGCAGATTTACTCACTTCCTCCTAGCCTGTCCCTGCAAGAACACGCTGTTTCTCTATCTTATCATCCTTGTCAGTGTGAGCATGAGGAGTCCAGGACGCATTCTTTTCTACAGCAATTGCTCGCCCTGCTCAGCCCAGCACAGGATCTAAACCTGGTACGTTTTTTTATTTGGGTTCGTTGTTGTTGTTGTTGTTGTTGTTGTTGTTGTTGTTGTTGTTGTTGTTGTTGTTGTTGTTGTTATGATGAAAATTTTTCTGCTCTCTAATGTGAACGCATCACCTTAGACATTTATACTAATGATATTATCATTGACGTTCTCATAAGCAGCCAAAAGAGCAAAATATTTAATTTTACATCAGAGGGGACAAAAATCTTCTTTACCTGAAATATAATGTGTCTGTGTGTCTGTGTGTGTGTGTATGTGTGTGTGTGTGTAGTAACTGTAGTTCTGTCTTAACTACATTTAGTTCTGTAAAGAAACAATTGAAATATTGCCCTCGTCGTTGATTTAAACACTTTTTTCACATTAATTGTTTACAAATTTCCTTCTGGATTTGTAATTTTTTTTATTTTTTTTTAGAACTTTATCAATGTAATCTATTTTATGTAGAACATTACAAATTTTATTTTTGGAATTTGAATTCTTGGAGTTTTGAATATCAAACCTAAATAAAGTACTCAAAAAACCGGGTTCAAAATGGCCGTTATCAAATCAAATTCAAACTCAAACTTCTCCTTGATTGATAAAAAAAAAAAAAAAATCCTCCATGAGTTGACAGAGAAGGTGACAAGAAGAAAGAGTTCCCATTGGCAGTTAACGCCGTGAGTGCATGTGCGCTGGTTCAAGCTGGGGTCAGGGATGTGCTAGTTATAACTGGATTCGTGTGATGTCATTGATATCTTTATTAGTGTGTGACCCCGCGACCTCAGTTATTGTTTGTTCTACCCCTATTTTCTGACAAACTGGAAATCTTTTAGTAAGTAGAAGAGATATAACAAATACACACTTTGACACGTTGACACTTTGACAATTTGACACTTGTTTAAAATGTGTTGTAGCACTTACCAAACTGTTTCACAATTCCGATTTATTCTAACTCCTTATCATAAGAACTAAAGCCGCAAACGTTTAACGTCGAAATTCTCAATTGTGAAAAAGTGGCCAGAACTAAAGTTGTGATATGGAATATCCCACGAAAAAAAATATTTTTAGGCCTATTCTGAGTAATTAGACCTTGAAAAACAGTCCAAAAATTATTATGATTTATGTTATTTATCAGCTCTTTACAATGCAGTCACTCACTGACTCACTGTGTATTCAACTGCATTGTGAAACTATAAGATAAGATAAGATAAGATAAGATATGACTTTATTATCCTGTTTCCAGGAAATTTGTTGTCACAGCATCAGTAACAGTACAACAGCAAATACAATATCTAAGACCTACAAGTCTTTAATGCACACCACTATCTTATGAATAAATATATTTGTATTTGTCTTTTGCACTTTGCGAAAAATGTTTAAAATAGGAAATTTGCATTTATTTCACCCTTGAAAAAGAAAATCATATTTTTTAAGTTCTACCTAGCAAAACATGCAGATTTTTAAGAATTATTTGCTCTTTGCAAAATCGTCAGAGTTCACATTTATTTGTAGTTTATAAATTTAGCACACAGAGGGACAATTTTTTTTCATTGCAGATTTTAGGCGTGAATATATTTCCAGTATTTTCTCCACATCCCATGGTAGAAACACAGACTATTCCATGGGAAATCATGGCCTCGCTTTTATTACAAAACATGTCCATAGATACCAAATTCTGCTGCCATTCAGTGAAAGATTATAATATTCTGGAAGACTTTGTTGAAAGTCAAAAAAAAAAAGTCAACTCTAGAATCTTCAACAAATTGTTCCACATATCTGCAGACAGACAGACAGACAAACAGACAGAGAGACTGACAGAACAACCCTCCCTTACCTGACCATCATGGTGTCAAATTATTCACTGTGGATTTGCCCAACCAACATCCCTAAGTCATTCTGACCTAGATTTCCACAGGATTTCCGTACGGTTGATAGGATTACCGTAGGTGCTGGCTCCCTACATCAAATCGACGTCAGTGCGATGTTGTAACCAGCCGATCTATGCAGGGACGATGCTATTCTTAAGTGCAAACTTGACCTCAATCCCACCTGTTGGATTTTCTTAGGGTTGCTGGCTGGGACGGCGGGGGGGGGGGGGCAAATAAAATCATTTGCCATGAACAAAGTTTCCTCTATTAAATCAGAAATCAACAAACAAAGAGACAGGCGGGCAGACAGGCAGGCAAACAGACAGACCGGCAGACAGGCAGGCAGACTCTTCGCAGACCATCACAATGTCAAATTACTTACTGTGCACTAGGATTCCATGGATAAAATTGTTCTAGAGGACTACGTTCCCGCAGGTAAGTAAGGAACAAACAAACAGACAGACAAATGGACAAGCAGACTGGCGGTCTATGGACCATCGCAGTGTCAAAGTATCCACTGTGGACCAGGTTTCAGGGCATAAAAAAATAACAAAAGAAAAAAGCAACCACAAAAAATATATGGAAGATTTCTTTACTTTTTTGTTATTGTATTGTTATGTCTTCTCCCCGCCCACTCTCAATTGTAAAGGCATCAAAAACCAAACATCGTCGGGATCGCAAAGTTCAGAAAACCCCAGATCCCAGGTCAAGGTCAAGCCAACATTACCATGGAAATGTCAAGTGTTGAAGACGCCAAGAGGCTGTTTTTTTTTTTCTCTCTCTTTCTCTCTCTTCAGATTAAATCATTATCTTTTCTTTTTTTCCTTTCTCTCTCTCTCTCCCAGTATTAGCCCTGTAGCTGTGGTATCGGCCAGTTTATCTGCGGAAATTAAGATAACTGGGGAAACCTGACATCGCCAGGAGCTGCACTGACAAATCCATGTAACTAACTGAACTTTCACCAGTACAAGCCGGTTGATTAAATGTACACGTTGGAATATGACAATCAACAGTATGTTGTAAGCTTGTGTTACAAAGCCCGGCCTGAGAAAAGAATAAAGGAACGATTTAATAATGAATTAGAAATGAAAAGGAAAAAACAACGACACAAACTTCCGGTCTGCAAGGAACTTTGTCATGTCTCAAACTAGTTTAGTAGTACAACTCAAACAGAAATGTCAAAAATTCAACAAAAAATAATAAAAAACAAAAAAAAACAATCAAGCAAACAAACAAACAGACATTTAGCATGTTGTGAATTCCTCCATGAGAGAAAAGGCTTGGAAAAGCATAGAAAAATTAGAGGAAAATTACACATTTACTGTAGAGGATCATTTTTTTTTTAAAAACAGAGAAAAAGACCATTTACTGTACCGTAATTGTAGCTTGCGGATTAATTCGGTTAATGGTTTAAACATTATCCCACCAGAGCCTATGAAATTGGTTTTCTGTAAACGAATAGTTCGGTACGGGATTTCTGGTCAATACAAACTCCAAAATGCCAAATTTAAATTCATAAGATTTAGGGATGGACCAGACCATGCCTGGCATAGACGACAAACGAATGATTATACATCACACTGAGACACTCATCACTGACGCCTACACCGCGGCCCTGGAGCCTACACCACCCTTAGTCTGGTTCAGACCTCAGCACCTACAGTTCAGACCTAGAGGGTCTTAGTACCCACCTATCGCATCAGTAAGGTTAGCGTTGTACAACACATAACTATTAGAATTACGTAGTTAAGTAGCTACGTGTAGTTCATCAAATGATGAATGAATTGCCTACAAATGTAGAACTGCCGAAGTGCTGAGATTTAATGTCTAAACAATTCATCCTTTAGTTTTATTGGCTTTTGTTAACAGCCGACGTTTTCATCATCAAAATCATTAAATTTTATTGTCATATGAACAGGTCTTTCATCACCATTAAATTTTAATAGCTGTTTTCATTTCTATGTAATTACCTGCCTAGTCTCCAGGCATGAAAATATTCAAATAAAATTTCTGGAACAAACAAAACTGATTTAAAATGGTCAAATAAATGAAAAATTATTAATATTTATTATTTTATCATAAAATTAGACGTATTTCTTGATAAAGTAGTAATTGATTTAGAATATATACAAACGCCGGGCATCGGACGACATTTCAAGTGTGGAATTCTGGGAGCCAAAAAGGTTAGTTTTATTATTATTGATTATTGATTATTATCATTGGTATTGTTCTTTTTGACTTTATTATTGTTGTTACTATTTCATTATTAGTAGTAGTTGTAGTAGCATTAGTAGTAGAGTAATAGTACCAGTAATCATTAAAATAATAATTGTTACTACTACTACCACTACTGCCACCGATGCTGCTGCTGCTACTACTACTACTACTACACTACTACTAACTACACTACTACTACTACTCCTGCTACTTCTACTACTACTACAACTACTACAACTACTTCTACAACTACTACAACTACTTCTACAACTATACTACTACTACTACTACACTACTACTAACTACACTACTACTACTACTCCTGCTACTTCTACTACTACTACAACTACTACAACTACTTCTACAACTACTACAACTACTTCTACAACTATACTACTACTACTACTACACTACTACTAACTACACTACTACAACTACTACTACTACTACTACTACCACTACCACTACTACTACTGCCAATGCTCCCATCAGCGATGTTGCAACTGTACATATTCCTTTACCACAGCCGCTGCTGATGCCGGAACAAAATCACTTTGAACACTACAACATACACCACAACCACTAAACTACAACCTCTTCTACCGCTGCTGCGGTTGCTACCATCACA
>OZ007577.1:53364582-53387082 GCA_963931925.1 Onchidella celtica | reverse complement strand
ACATTATGGACATAATTACAGTATATCATCAATATATTTCTGTATGAAAATGAAATCAGTCAATTAATTTCCAGCTTAGCGAAGAATTCCGCCAGTTTTGACGTGAAATCGTTTCTATGTCTTTAGTTGACGTCACATTGTCCACTCTACAACGGCAGGGTCAGACATTAAATTGTCATCACGGGTCGTTCACATTTCTTGCACGAGAAGATGCAGCGCAGGTTCCGGGGTAAGACGGGGATGTGTGTGTAAAAAGTTATGAACTCGTGGGTTACTGAAAGATGTACTGTACTCTTAAACATGATCATAATACTGACTGCCATCGAGCATTCGCACTCGTATCACAGCAACTTTCTAGCATGTCAACAATTTTTCCTGTATTTATCGCCAATTTGTCTGTCAATTCTAGCCAAAAACTTCAAAATAATTATTATTGTTTTGTCCTCAGTGGAAAGTGAGGCAACTTTTTAGTATTATTACCAGCCAACCCGCGCAAGATGAATCTTGCAGATTCTTCGTAGGAAGCCCAATCGTATTCTAGCTCTAGAGTACATTAAAAGCAGCATTTGGATTCGATGCAATGACCAACAGAGCATACGTAGGAATACACAGACATAATTGCGTTGACTTTCGGCCTGCAATGTGTAAATAGTGACCCAGAGCGCAATTTCCGGTCACATTTTTCGGTTCTATCCGATGAAAATGGGTCTCTGTTTTTGCGGCTCAAAAAAATTTAATATAAATAATAGTAAAGACTGATTTTTGTTCAAAACAAATGTGTCCACGTAACCCTTTGTCAAAAACTGATGCAGTACACCAAGTTTCATAATTTTTTATGGCGTAGTCGCGAAATTTTAGCTGCTTACAGGTTCACCCTCTAGCTCAATTATAGTAAGATTATTATTGTTATTGTCCGTAAGATGTAAGCTCATGTTTTGTCTACATGTGTGTTTGTTTGTTCGTTTATTTTTCCTGTACATGGGTCTGGGGTTTGAGAAAATCTGTACATGAAAGCTGAAGCTGCACCAATGAAAGTTGAAGCTGTACCAATGAAAGATGAAGCTGTACCAATGAAAGATGAAGCTGCACCAATGAAAGATGAAGCTGTACCAATGAAAGATGAAGCTGTACCAATGAAAGATGAAGCTGTACCAATGAAAGATGAAGCTGTACCAATGAAAGATGAAACTGTACTAATGAAAGATGAAGCTGTACCAATGAAAGATGAAGCTGTACCAATGAAAGATGAAGCTGTACCAATGAAAGATGAAACTGTACTAATGAAAGATGAAGCTGTACCAATGAAAGATGAAGCTGTACCAATGAAAGATGAAGCTGTACCAATGAAAAATGAAGCTGTACCAATGAAAGATGAAACTGTACCAATGAAAGAAAAGATGAAGCTGTACCAATGAAAGATGAAGCTGTACCAAGGAAATATAAAGCTGCATCATTGAAAGATGAAGCTGTGCCAAGGAAAGATGAAGCTGCTCTACACCATGCCGACCGGTAAAAGAAAATAAAATAATATCGATTTGCAATCGCGTCATTTATTCATTTCTATGGTCAGTAGTTTGCAGAGAAACGTTATCACATGTATACAAAAGACATTGAACTACACTGAAGGGTGTTTGTTTGCTCCAATTGTTTGGATAACATTGTAGGCATACTGGTACTGCTTGAACATTCTCTGTGAGTCAGATATGCCACAAATGGCCTGAAACCCGTCTTCCATGTAACAGCTGAGGTTGTTCTAGCACGTTATAGTAGGGGGGAGTTAGTTGATCTAACTACAACCCTTTAGAAAACGGAACTATTACAGCTGTAGAAAAATAAACACGAGATCCGACGATCGATTAAATAATACTAAAATTTAATAACTGTATACTGAACAATAAAATACTAGGAAGGCACCAGAGAACACCCAACAACTGACTATCCTATGCCACACGAGGAAACGCACAAGTGCTGAAAACTCACTTACTCACCGAGTACTATAACATGCTAGAACAACCTCAGCTGTTACTCTCCATTAAATCTGAATTAGACTTAGCTTCAGAATCATTATTTTGTATGTAATACTTCCTGGATGACAAGCAGAAGCACATATTTCTTGACATAAAAAAAAAAAAACTTGTAGTTAAGAGATGTCCATTTCCGACAAAACGATTCTAATTATCAGTCAAAATAACTTTTCTATAAATTAATTTCACTCCATGGATATTATTATAACATCATTTGGAAATTCATTTGTAGTTAAAAATTCGGTGTAAATTTTATAAACAAAAAATCTTGATGATGCAAATGGCCCATCTGTCACGTGAGCCCTAGAAAGACCCAAAAAAAAAAAAAATGTGAGTGCCCAATGTGAGATGACATTCGCTGAAAAAATACTCTAACGTATGAATTGATGCAAAATAGCTAGTTGGTTCAGTGATGATATTCCTTTTCCTCTTCCAGTTTTCGCCTATAGCAAACCTTACTTTACACACAATATGGTCGGTATTAACTTGTCTTAGCATGTGGTAAAACCCAATTCAGATTCTTCAGTCAGTAAAAAAAATGTCATTCAATGTCGTAAAAATGGAAACCAACATGGTGCTAGAAGGAAAGACAATGACGTCATAGACCAGACTCAGCCTAGAGACTTCAATCACTCTGTGTTAATAAAATCTAATTTCATAATTGAAGGGGTTAGAATTACAAGGGGTCTAAGTGCCAACTGGCCCTCAATTTATTTGGGGGGGGGGGGGGGAGGGGGGGTTAGAATTACAAGAGATCTAAGTGCAAATGGCACTTGGATTACTTCTAATTCTGACCCCCCCCCCCCCCATACTATTTTAATTAATTTCGGTCCTGGCGAAATTTGTGTCTGTGATGTCTTTAGGCGGACAACTGTAGTTGGTATTTAACCAATATTGTCAAAAGCTCCAGAAATATTGTGTTCTTTTTTCAACAATGTTTCAGATTTCCCCAGTTACCGCAGTTTCATAGCATGTCTTTTGTATTCTTTACTGCAATATTTTATGGCCGTTTATAAAAGTAACATTTATTTTACTGATTGCTATATCTCAATGATCTGCACGAGGTTCATCTGTATAATTATCTAATTACACATCCACCTGAGCTGTTTATTTAAGGCAACTATCCACCTGAAGACCTGACGATGACATACGCTCCTGATCTGACAGTAGGGCCCCCATTAAGACCTTGAGAAGCCCCAAGCACAGAGAAGATTTTGATGGCCCCATAAAATGTCATTCAAAATGTAAACCAAAAAAAACACCGTGAAATAAAATTGAATTTTTCCAGTTAACACGAAACTGAACAGAAAGATGGAAAATCTTATTTTTATACGTCAGCAAATATTTTAATTGTTTTCATTTATTGTGGGGGCTCCTTTTTTTTTTTTTGTATGGACGCTGGTCCAGCTGCACCATTTGTAGTTTTGCACCATTTTGGTTCATGGTAAATCCGGCAATGAAATATTTCTATGGTTCATCCCTGCCCCCCCCCCCTTTCCCCCCTCCCCCCCCCCCCTTTTTTTTTCCTTGATGCCCTAAGCACGTGCATATTTTGCTTAATGGTTACTCCAGCCCCGGGGAGACAGTACAACTAAAAATGTGGCCGACATTCATCTGTAGCTGTAAAACGGAGACATTTGAGCACTGTTTGAAATGACCGGTGCACTAGAACATTCATTGCTGTGGAAGTGACCTCTCTGTTGAGAAGACAAAACCTGTATGACAGTATAATGATTGTGTGATGTGACAGGTCAGTCTGTGGCCATGGACAGTTGAGACCTGGTGGTGACCGTGTGGTGACAATGTTTCAAGTGGACATAAATTATTGGGTGTTAAATTGGTTTAATTTGGGGTCTGGGGGGGGGGGGTACTTTTCAAGGAATTTAATCACTGAAGCCACGGGAAAAATCGGGAGAAACAGAGAAAGACAAGGGAGGGAGGCGGAGACAGACAGACAGACAGACAGACAGAGAAAGAGACAATGAGAGATAAGTAGATGCTTCTGTGTGATCTGCCCATCTACTACTGAATCATTTTATGGTTAGAGCTACAATAATAGTAACAGTAATGTTGATCATGGTTAAATGGCATTAATAGCACTGGTATTTATTGGGATTGTACGACCAGCGATTGTGGCAAAATTGGTATTAGATTCTGCCAGGGAATCCAAAATTAATGTATCAATATTGTTGTAAATACCTGAAATAATAATAATATATTATACCTACAAAATCCTACGTTTTTTGTTTTGTTGTTTTTTGAAAAGATTAACACTCACACACATGCAGGAAGTAGGAAGTTTTAGTTCAGTTTTAACGCAGTGTAACGCACTTCTTGGGGGTTTATAGCGCATGATGCATGAAGTTTAAATAAAACATTGACGGTCTTTTGACAAACCAACAACAGTGCTGTTACTTGTGGAAAACAACATAGGCCTGTATCGTCGCACCAAGACAATGATCTGAGTAAACTTTAAGGGCCACAGGAAACACATCATGTAAACAACATATACATTTTTGTTCTAATTACGACAAATCACACCTTTATCGCTGACGCTAATATATTATATTTAACTAACTAAAAAAAATATGTTTTGCCTTCCCTAGTAAAAGTTTAACAAGAAAACTCTACACAACAACTCCTAAATGTTGCTACCCCCTCACCCCCCCCCCACACACACACATACACACGGCTTTTCGGTGTGCGTATGTTTTAATTATGAGTAGGCCTGGCATGAATTAGGCACAGTTTTTTTAGTGTTTAAAGATAAGACATAGAAAATATAAAATGAATGAATGGCTGGTTCTGTAGGTTTTAGAAACGGTGCGGGTCGCAGCCTATTGATGTTGAGACGGTCCTGGGAGAGGGGGGGGGCGAGACTGAAAGGGTGAGAGAGAGAGAGAGAGTGGGTGACTGGGGGAGAGGGAGAGAGAGAGAGAGAGAGACGGAACAGTTGAAAATAAAAAAAGTACCAGGTGTACCAATTGTACTTTTGAAAACATTATTAACCAAAGCCATGACTTAGTATCTTTTAATTTCCAATGTGATTTTAATCTGTATTTTTTCAACACGTTAATGACTGCGGGGCTAGATAAGAAATCAAAATTAATGCAGGTCCACATTTCAAACTGATCATTGAGGGATATTTGAGAGTAGATCTAGATCTAGTGCTAAATACAATGATTGATCTGTAGCTTTACTTGATTTGCTTTCATGTTTTGTTCAATAGCCTAAATCTTCTTTAAAATATTCCAGTTTGTGCTAAAGCCTTCCTCCTCTTGGCTCGCTTCACAAGATCGGCATCAAATATAAGGATTCAATATATAATGAGATCAATATGCCCATACGCTTTTGCCTCTACCAAGTTGGGGGGCGGGGTGGGTGGGTAAGGTCAGAAGTTAGGGATAGATTTAAGATCCAGGATTAATTAAGAGTCAGGACATAGGAAACTTTCCCTGGGACTTTGTTCTGCATGGCATCTGATCATCGTGTCAACATCATTAAATTATCGTTTTAATTTTGACCTGTTCTTGCAGTGACTGGGCCAAATGTTGTCATGGAGACAATGATATAGAATGCGCCATATTTCGGGGGCCCTGAAGCTTGAACTGTGATGGAGCCCCTTCCCAAGCACCATCAAAAGGGCGACAACCAAAATTCACTCATTGAAAGAAAAAGTTTCTTTAGGGCCTCTCCAGGATTAGCGGCCTTGAGGCTTCAGCTTGATCAGTTTCCTAGTTAAATCCGTCATTGTCTAGCATTGGCTTGAAAGTTGGACACACATTTACAGAGACGGAATTTGATAACGTTTACTCACCATGAACTTGTCTCAACCCAGTCTTGCAGTGTCCCAGGAAGGAATCGACTCAAATACAACACAGATGATACATAACTCCATCCGGTACGCTCCTTCTCAGGGCCGAATTTCTTGTGTTCAATTCCAAGCGGTAGGAAAAAAAATTAAGCCATCATTGTATACATCTCTATTCCAGTACACGGTAAATAATTAAAGATCCTAAATTCTCCGTACGCTGGCAGCGACACCGAAGTATTGCCGGGAATAAATAACTTGTACTGTGCGCCAAAGTTACACTGAAAATAATACCCTTCTTCCTTAGCTGCGCTGGTTATTATCCCAAGTTTGTTTTGGTTGCTGTAACCCCCTCCCAGCCACAATCATTAACCATCCAGTGCTCTCCCCTTTAGAGACTTTCCCCCCGTCAGTTGTCTCCCCTTGCCCTCACTGTACACGGCAGCGCCTGCTCGGCTTCAACTCGGCGACCGCTGAGTGCCAGACTTTTGCCGGCGTGCAGGTGGAAATGGGCGTTGACTTGAATTTCCTCATGGTCTGCCAGGGAAGAAATATCGCTGTCTGTCGAGGACAGTTGATGTGAGAAATTGTTCGTCTGTCGGCTGAGGGCGGGGCTAACGGGCATGAGTGATGGGCGGTACGGGAGGAAACTCTCCGAGAAGAGTTCTGCCTGGTGCCGGATACATCCTTGGCCCCGCCTCCTGTCTGTCTGTGCTGGTTGCATGCA
Source organism: Onchidella celtica (assembly GCA_963931925.1). Taxonomy (NCBI): domain Eukaryota; kingdom Metazoa; phylum Mollusca; class Gastropoda; order Systellommatophora; family Onchidiidae; genus Onchidella; species Onchidella celtica. Next base: position 53,380,520 of record OZ007577.1, on the reverse strand, counting down.
CGCGACGGTGCGTGAGAAAGAACGCGGATCCCATTTTTAAATACGGCTATTTATTGATGAATTGCGAGACATAAACTGTCGGCCTCGTGCAAAACTAATGTATGTGCTTCAATGGACATTTTTGTTTCGATAGAAAATTTAAATCTCTAAACTACAGCACGGGCCATGAGTTTTAAGCATGAAGTCTTTACATGCAAGGGCTGGGAAGATGTAGAGATATTTTCAGTTCCTGTTGCATTGCTTTTTGTACGGCCCCTCTCTCTGCGCCCCCCCCCCCCCGCCACCTCTCCAAACCCGGAAGCTACCATTTACTCCATCCATCTCTGCAACTTCAACTAAGATTGATCATTGTTTAGCTAATTAATGTCAGTTTTCATCTTCCCTGTTCATACAATGATTCAAAGCTAGCATGGGATTATTTAAAATTACTCATAAAGAAAAAGGCCACACTTATTGGCAGACGTCTGCGAATGAGACCTGAATCTTATTTGCTGATGTTTAACTTCGTTAAAATAGTGTTTGTAGACGATGTTTTCTGTTCCCTCACCAATCTGTACAGTGTAGGATTGCAGGGCATAGCGGACTTTAGGCCAACAGGGAGGAGATCGGGGCAGTCGCTTGTATCATTGAAATCGTTATGAAATTGTAAGTAAATAACTTTTGTTTAAATTGCTAAAAGCTCTTGAGTGTTCAATATAACAAAACTACAAGGCGCAGCTATGCTGTGAATAAAGTCATGGCGTCTAGGAAATGGCCCGGAAGAAAATTGGGAAAAGTTATAAAATTGGTTTCAAACTCTTATTTCACCATTCATACATTTATTGTACTTACTGACACTTGAATGCTCTATCTGTTAAAGGCAGGGCAGGAGGCCGAGAGAGAATTCATCAACATCATTGTCATTATCATCATCGTCATCATCAAAATCGTCGTCGTCGATGTCACCATCTTCATAGTTAATTTCATCATGATCGTCATCAAAACCATGGTTGTCGTCGTCATCAACAGCATCATCAGCGTGGTCGTCGTCGTCGTCATCGATCAGCGTGGTCAACTTCATCATTATTGTTATGATTTTATTATATATGCTGCTGTTGTTGTTGCCTATATCTGTGAGGAGAAGATGATGTCGTGGAAACTACAAGCAGCAGTGGGCACATCAGCAATAGCAGAAACAATAGATCTATTCATTACATTATTACATCAAAGATGATTGAAAAAAAAAACAGAAAAGAACTACTACATCAACCTATGAATTTTAAAACTTGACTTCAACTGTACATAGATCATTCGTGTCCTGATCTTTTTTGTTTGTTGTTCCTGCTCCACATTTTGTACTACTGGAAAATTCGCACCTTTAGTATTAATGATAAGGCCTGAGAATAAATCGGAACTGTGAACAGCTTGATAAGTGCCACAATGCATTTTAAACAAGTGTCAAAGTGTGCACTAATAATTGTTATATCTCTTCTACATACTAAAAAATCTCTAGGCTTTTCAGCAAATGGAGATAGAACAAACAAGAGCTAAGATCGCAAATTGTCAGCCAAATGTTCCCGGTCCTATTACAGTACAATAATCATACTATAATGGAGCTAAAGGTGAAAGTTCTGCCCTCAAAGGCCCTTTTTGGGAGGGCTCCAAAACTCTGGAAGTATTCTCATCGCCTGTAACTCGACTTATTGTGATGTAAGGGGATAATATAAAAATGCTGCAAACTCTGGGTATTTTGTTCATTTCGCATAATTCACACGTAGAATTCGCAACAAACATTTCCGACTCCATGGTTTTAGAACAGGGACACGCTATTATGATCTATTTTTAGTACCGTGACGCAGTTTCCCTCATCGTTCATTCGCTGAGGGAAGCAAATTGTGGATTAACGAAAACATGGATCGCCTGTAAACTTAAGCGAAAAAGGGTAAACAAACTCCAGAGTTGGCGCGGAATCGGAGTCGATACTGATTTTGTTATTGTATTGCTTTGTCTGTGGAAGGAACTTTACTTTGTGACTTAGATCTAGATCATTATTAGTAATTAGTAATTAATATTATCTCCCGGGCAGGGCCGGGTAACTCAGCTAGTAATAATAATGAATGGCATTATAGCTCATATCCATTTTTAAAAAAATGCTCTATGCGCTTTACAGAAGCAACATGTCAACCACAGAACAGAATGGAGCGCCTGCGAAGCGCTCAACACACTACACTGCTTCTTTCTCTCTCCCTGACTCGCTCACTCTCTCTCTCTCTACCTCTCTCTATCTCAGAGCAAATTCTAACGCAGCCTGTTAGGCACAGTTCACAACTCATAACTCACAACTCAAATAATATTTGAATATTTATTAATAATAATATCTATTTAATAATGAATAATAAATTTTGTTGTTGCTGGTGGGGGGATGATATGGATAAATTTTAATCTATTAATTTCAATTTTGCAATATCACCCTAATTATGGCAACTTTCCAATCTACTAAAGGACAAAAAAATTGAACACACAATGACATCGGACCATACAGCAAAACCGTTGCTAAGCATAGCAAGCTGCCAACCCTCCTTCCTGTGATACTGGCCAACCCTGCAGAGGGTCATTAAGAAGTGAATCAATGGCGTCAGTTTCACTGACCATGTGAGACGACGGGGAGAGATGGAAAATGAAATTCCGGTCATACTTTTTTATTTGACTTGATGAAAACGTGTCTTCTTTTTGTTTGAGGCTAAAAAATATCATAACTAAATAGGAAGTGTATATCTGTACACCATGTTGTATGGATATGGACAGTGCATAACCGTACAACATGTTTACCAAAAAGCGCGTCTAGTGAAGGTTTGCTGAAACAAAACTTGGTATGGTGTTCACGAATTTAAAGTGACAACACATGGAATAGTCAGATGGACCTGGGGGCGTGAGGGTCTAGTCAGTTTGTAGCAATGGGCGGTAGTCAGATTGACTAATCAGGCGAAAAGGGGTTGGGGTAGCCATTGGTGATCGACGTACACTCAAGTATAATATTAGCCCAGATCACGCAATCTCCGAGCAGAAGTCGGATTGTTTTGCTACTAAGCCGATTCATATTTTTAAAAACTACGCAAATTAACAAGGTCAGTAATATAGTATTCCGGTGTGTGTTCTACGTCATCGAATTGTGTGCGTTGTACAACATGTTGTACAGATATGCGCTTCCCTAAATAATGCTGAAGTCTAAAGTCTGTCCAAGTTGGCTGTGTCCACGTCATTTATGGTAGAAAATTGAGGCAGTGGACAAAGTCTTGTAATGTCTTGGCCATGTAGTCACGAAGATTTAAATGCGTCCATGTTCATCCTGTAACTTCATCGTGGTATGACATCAATATGATTAAGTCTGTGCAGAGAGTATATTATTGGAAACATACATCAATATCTTATTGATCGTAAATTTCGGATCAAACGCTCTCGTGAATTTAGACTTTAATTGTAACCGCATTTACCGATTAACTCAGAAATAACAAACAGTTTGGTTTGTGTATAGCGATAGGAACAATGTTCGCTATCCCATAATTCTTTGTGCCAAATTTCAGGTAGGTGCGTTGTGTAGTTTCCGAGTCCATAGGACTATTAGGGGTTTTGTTGTAGCTTTATTATATAGATTGGAGTAGAATATAAATAATTTATCTACCCCTCAAATTCAATTTTCGCTAAAAACAACAACAACAAAGGTAATCAGAGACTCATGGCTACATCAAAATCCTCGATATTCCCGTTCAAATCTTGATTTACCGAAATCAAAGAGATTATCATAATCTAATCATCCTTCATTAAGGAGGAGATTTAATAATAATAATAATAATAATAATAATGGAGATCATTTATATAGCGCCTAATCCAAACGAGTTGGCTCTAGGCGCTTTACAGAAAGTCTTGTTCTCTCGATTTGCATCTCTCTCAACCTCTCTTTCTTTCTCTCACTCTCTTTCTGTCACTCTCTCTTTCTCTCTATCTCAGAGAAAATTGTAACCCAGCCTGTTAGACGCAGTTCACAATTCACAACAGTTCACAACTCACAACTTGTATTCTGAAGTATTATAATAATATCTGAATATAATTAATATTTATTATTAATAATGAATTATAAATTATTTTGTTGGTGATAGGGGGGGCGGGGGGGAGGGGGGGGATGATAGGGACAAATTTTAATCTATTAATTTTAATAACATTTATTTTACTCTTAAATCCACACCAACGTTCTGCACTCACTATCAGTACAGTAATGCTATTGTCAATCAATTAGTTACTTAATCCACAGGTCATTCAATCAATCAGTCATTTCTAAAACTACGCAAAATGAGATGTGGGCTTAATCCAGACATCGTACCTGAATGTTGACTACACGCATCGTCAGGCTTATCTGATCAAATACACCCAGTCTTTAGGTTCCTGATGATGAAGGAAAAGTTGCCCTCTACCACAACAAAAGGACGGACAAAACATCAGCGGCATTCCACAGGGTTGTGTCTTTTCCATTTGATTCTATTCTTTTTATTTATTTATTAAAATTAAATTGTTTAGTTTTCCATAAGGTATGTTTATTGGTGCGGCTCTTTTACTATCAGTCTATCTATTGTTATGCCTGTCAGTCTGTCTGTTTGTCTGTCACTCCCACTGTCTGTCTGCCTGTCTGTCAGCCCATCTGTCTGTTAGTCCGTCTGTCTGTCTGTCACACGTTCTGTGTGCTTGCCTGTTGGTCAGTCCGTCTATCCGTTTGCCTACCTATCTATATTATTATATACCTATTTCTCTCCGTCTTTCTCTCTTTCTCTGACGGTTGTAGATTTTATCATCAATGTATGAGGACAGCAAAAATGATGACAGCGATGTGTCAGTTCAACATTCCACCACTGCTGCAAATGTTCATGTTGCTGATGTTGATACGGCTACTTGTGATAGTTGGATCGTGAGTTTGATGTGCCATGTGACAACGCCACAACCACCAGACTTTGCCATGTAAGCTATCACTGCTATTATTATGTACAACAATTGATTGTACTGCAATAGGAATGGGTTAATTTAGAACACACGAGAGTAGGAGTAGATCCTTTCATTTCTCTATCTAATTTTGGTATATGTTTTTTGTTGTTTTTTTTACTTTTGTCTTATTTCCAAAACAGGTAAGTTTTATCTCTCTCTCTCTCTCTCTCTCTCTTTCTCTCTCTCCGGGTAGTGCATAAGTGGGGAAGTGGAAATGGAAAAAGGGGGGGGGGGGGAGGGGGGAGGAGACGGTCTTGGATGTGCATGGGTGTGATGTAGGGGTGGGCGGGGTGCCCGGTGTGTGTGTGTGTGTATGAGGGTGGGTTCGGCGCGTGGTGGCCATGTATGCATGTGTGTGTGTGTGTGTGTGTGTTTGAGAGTGAGAGAGAGAGAGAGAGAGATACAGGGGCGTGGCTCAGCAAGACTTAATATATCTATTTTTTATGTCGTAGCGACCACATATCAAAAGTGGCTGAACAATCTCGTAAAAATGTAATAAGTTTAGATCATGCACGCATCTTGCAAGCTTACGGAGGAAGTAAGAACCGACGAAATAGAATTTGGGGCCATCCATAAAGGACAAACACTCGACTTTGCCGATTTTAAAAAAATATGAATAAAAGCAAACTTTTCCATTCATTACAGTATAATATTTCAGCCCCCCCCCCCCCCCCACCCCACTTGCCCGTCCCGGTATGGGGTAATTTATTTAAGAAGGATCAAGCGCTGCTTGTACTAGTTTTAGCATTGGCGTCAAGTTTTCCTTGTTTGTAGTTTGTTTCTTCTGCTCTGTCTTTTCTTGTCTCTTGCCTTCTTCTGTCAAGTTTTTCCTTGTTTGTAGTTTGTTTCTTCTGCTCTGTCTTTTCTTGTCTCTTGCCTTCTTCTGTCAAGTTTTTCCTTGTTTGTAGTTTGTTTCTTCTGCTCTGTCTTTTCTTGTCTCTTGCCTTCTTCTGTCAAGTTTTTCCTTGTTTGTAGTTTGTTTCTTCTGCTCTGTCTTTTCTTGTCTCTTGCCTTCTTCTGTCAAGTTTTTCCTTGTTTGTAGTTTGTTTCTTCTGCTCTGTCTTTTCTTGTCTCTTGCCTTCTTCTGTCAAGTTTTTCCTTGTTTGTGGTTTGTTTCTTCTGCTCTGTCTTTTCTTGTCTCTTGCCTTCTTCTGTCAAGTTTTTCCTTGTTTGTAGTTTGTTTCTTCTGCTCTGTCTTTTCTTGTCTCTTGCCTTCTTCTGTCAAGTTTTTCCTTGTTTGTAGTTTGTTTCTTCTGCTCTGTCTTTTCTTGTCTCTTGCCTTCTTCTGTCAAGTTTTTCCTTGTTTGTAGTTTGTTTCTTCTGCTCTGTCTTTTCTTGTCTCTTGCCTTCTTCTGTCAAGTTTTTCCTTGTTTGTAGTTTGTTTCTTCTGCTCTGTCTTTTCTTGTCTCTTGCCTTCTTCTGTCAAGTTTTTCCTTGTTTGTAGTTTGTTTCTTCTGCTCTGTCTTTTCTTGTCTCTTGCCTTCTTCTGTCAAGTTTTTCCTTGTTTGTAGTTTGTTTCTTCTGCTCTGTCTTTTCTTGTCTCTTGCCTTCTTCTGTCAAGTTTTTCCTTGTTTGTAGTTTGTTTCTTCTGCTCTGTCTTTTCTTGTCTCTTGCCTTCTTCTGTCAAGTTTTTCCTTGTTTGTAGTTTGTTTCTTCTGCTCTGTCTTTTCTTGTCTCTTGCCTTCTTCTGTCAAGTTTTTCCTTGTTTGTAGTTTGTTTCTTCTGCTCTGTCTTTTCTTGTCTCTTGCCTTCTTCTGTCAAGTTTTTCCTTGTTTGTAGTTTGTTTCTTCTGCTCTGTCTTTTCTTGTCTCTTGCCTTCTTCTGTCAAGTTTTTCCTTGTTTGTAGTTTGTTTCTTCTGCTCTGTCTTTTCTTGTCTCTTGCCTTCTTCTGTCAAGTTTTTCCTTGTTTGTAGTTTGTTTCTTCTGCTCTGTCTTTTCTTGTCTCTTGCCTTCTTCTGTCAAGTTTTTCCTTGTTTGTAGTTTGTTTCTTCTGCTCTGTCTTTTCTTGTCTCTTGCCTTCTTCTGTCAAGTTTTTCCTTGTTTGTAGTTTGTTTCTTCTGCTCTGTCTTTTCTTGTCTCTTGCCTTCTTCTGTCAAGTTTTTCCTTGTTTGTAGTTTGTTTCTTCTGCTCTGTCTTTTCTTGTCTCTTGCCTTCTTCTGTCAAGTTTTTCCTTGTTTGTAGTTTGTTTCTTCTGCTCTGTCTTTTCTTGTCTCTTGCCTTCTTCTGTCAAGTTTTTCCTTGTTTGTAGTTTGTTTCTTCTGCTCTGTCTTTTCTTGTCTCTTGCCTTCTTCTGTCAAGTTTTTCCTTGTTTGTAGTTTGTTTCTTCTGCTCTGTCTTTTCTTGTCTCTTGCCTTCTTCTGTCAAGTTTTCCACCTCTTTGTGTTCTTCTTCCTCTACTGCAGCTTTTTTCTTCTTCCTCTACTGCAGCTTTTTTCTTCTTCCTCTACTGCAGCTTTTTTCTTCTTCCTCTACTGCAGCTTTTTTCTTCTTCCTCTACTGTCTTTTTCTTTTGTTTTCTTCCTGGTCTTCTTTTCTTCTTCTCCGCCAACGAAAGGATTGGGGTTGTTGTTGTTGTTCATGTTGTTGTTGTTGTTTGGGATGGGAGATAAGCCCCCTTTAAAATGGTAAGGATGGGGGATCAGTCTCGTCAAAATCATAGACCTCTGCCAATTGGCTCACTTGACACCACCCCCCCCCCCCCCTCGTGCCTTTGTCCTGGTCTGACATTATTTATATTTAATTTTGTATAACTCTTTAGTCCCATTTGGGAAATTTGCCTTTGTGCCATTGCAGCCCAGTTACAACTGGAGCAGGCACGTCGTCGCTATAGTGCAGCGCCGGTCGGCGGGGTTTTTTTTTTTGAGGGGGGGATGAGGGAGGAGGAAATGGTAGGGATGAATTTTTATTTAATTTTGCCCGGGCAGCGGCCTGTTCGGCCTGCTCTATATTGTATAGAGAGGAGAAGTTGGTTATACGATAGCGCTCTGATAATTTGATGGGATTGCTTTTTTTAAATATTCCTGTAGTCAATATGGAGAAATATTTTGTCTCTCATTCACAGTCTGGCACCCTCTCCCGCCCCCTTACTATAAGGACCCCTATATATTTCCTTGCCCAATGCTTAGATCATACTACATGTACATCTTAAACCATCTCCTAAATCTACGATGAGCGCCCTTGGAGATGGCTAAGCATATTCAAAGACTATCAGAATCTGCGCGTTAACCGAGAGCCAAGCTGTATGAAAGAAGAGTAACTTTAAGACCCGAGAATTCCACTAATTAACCTTTTGACTTCCAGGGTAACGTATCAGCCCCATTATCTGAGCCAGCGACATCTAGCGGGGCTTCTCGGCCAGCTAACGAGGCGCAAGATGTATGACTGCTGATTGCGCACACAGACACTCTATGGACATTTTTCCCGCAAAAAAAATATTTTTTTTTAGCTTGCCAGGTTGGCTTGAAAATGTGCCACTTTTAAACTAGAGGAGGCTACAGGCTCGTGCAAAGCTGGTATTAGAGCCTAGGCCAAGTGGGAAAATGTAGGCTCACGGCTCAAACTGCTCATTGGGTATTTCTGTAATTATTGCTTACTTCATTTATTTATCTATATTTTATCTGTATTCATTTTGTTTAATGAATTTCTTTAAAATGTTTAATATTTTATGCTAAAAAGTTCCTCTTGATTCTCTTTATAATATCAATGTCAATATCCTTCATCAATATACGATACAATCAATATATCAAAGCACCACCCCCCCCCTTCTTACTTTTGCCCTAAAAATGTGTAAGCAGCTGACCCCCCCCCCCCCACTGCCACACCCACTCCCCGTTCTGGCCCGGCACAGTAAAATGTGAGAAATGGTTCCAGTGGCACGATGATGCCGGTCCTGATTTGATCTGAGATGACGCGGGATCTTCAAGTTTTCCTGTATTCAATTGGAAAAAACATTTGATGTCCCGTTCACAGACCGGCACATTTTCTGTGGCCGTACTTCTCTACTAGCACCAGCACCAGCACTAGCCCACACCCAAATGAAAGTGTCTTGCAGTCTGTGGCACATCTAACCAATCTGCATACACACGTCATGTATCTCCTCCATTTTCACACAGTAACAGTTCCCGCCCCCAGGCCAAATCATTCTCCTCACAGCCGTGGCTATTAATTAAAAGGAAAAAAAGGGCGGAAGTTGGGGGGGGGGGGGTCGGGAGGGGTGTGTGTGTGTGTGTGGAAGAGAGACTGCACAGCGAATGGAAGTTGAAGCGGTGAGCAATTCACTTTCAGAAAGTCAGAATTTGGCATAAAGAAAAAGTTGTATGTTCCAAAGCCTGGCATAAGAAATAATACACAAACAAAACAATGAAACAAAGGAAAAACGAAGACAAATCAAGTTTGGTAGACAAACCTTCTTCAGGTAAAAAAAAAAATTGTAACCAAAAAAACAAAATTTTGAAAAAAAAACTCTAGAAAGTAAAACCATTAGAAGTACATACATGTGTGATGTAGGCTTACTTAGCTGTGAGCCCAGACTTGGAGTTTCGGAGTGCAGCAGGTCCGTCAATGTGATGGTGGTTCAGCTTCTCTTCTTTTTTTCCTTTGCCTTTGATTGTATTGTTAATTCTGTATTATTTCCTACGCGAAGTTTTAATACCTACACGACAGTTTTTCTTTTCTCCACATTTTGACGTCTGCTTCAAGCCTTTGCTGCAACTTTGTAGACTTTCTGTGGTTTTTACTAAATCTTGTCAATTTCAGACATTTTAAAAAGATTATGGGGGAGTTCACTGACGGGAAAATACGTGTATTAGTTGTACATGTCTGTCGTTAAAACATGAAAGGTGGGAATAGCATACAGTAGAGAGGTGGGAATAGCGTACAGTATAGAGGTGGGAATAGCGTACAGTAGAGAGGTGGGAATAGCGTACAATATAGAGGTGGGAATAGCGTACAATATAGAGGTGGGAATAGCGTACAGTAGAGAGGTGGGAATAGCGTACAATATAGAGGTGGGAATAGCGTACAGTAGAGAGGTGGGAATAGCGTACAGTAGAGAGGTGGAAATAGCGTACAGTAGAGAGGTGGGAATAGCGTACAGTAGAGAGGTGGCAATAGCGTACAATATAGAGGTGGGAATAGCGTAGAGGTGGGAATAGCGTACAATATAGAGGTGGGGATAGCGTACAATATAGAGGTGGGAATAGCGTACAGTATAGAGGTGGGAATAGCGTACAATATAGAGCTGGGAATAGCGTACAATATAAAGGTGGGAACAGCGTACAATATAGAGGTGGAAATAGCATACAGTAGAGAGGTGGGAATAGCGTACAATATAGAGGTGGGAATAGCGTACAGTAGAGAGCCATCGATTGAAACACGTATAGATCAATGGAAATGTCTCAGAAAAGATGAATTAAAATGCTTAATTGATGCTTCAAGGCATTTAATGCCCGGCAAAATGTAAACAAAATCAATCTGGATAGCTGTGTCAGTTCAGCAAACTGGTGGATATCGACCAGTGTAGACCAGGAGGATAACCATCGATTGCGAGACTCTGGCAACATGCCTGTATCTGCCCTGACCTGACGTACTTACCCACACAGGCAATCATCTCTGGTTTCTGGTCTAATCTACTCGTAGGCATAAATCAGGAAGATTGGAGGGGCGGGGGGGGGGGGAGAGCACGAATTAAAAAAAAAAGAAAAGATAATAGACAGACAAACAGAAAGAAAGAAAAGACAGAGAGAGAGAGAAAGAAAGACAGATATATTTAATGCACTATAGAGAATCCTCCTGAGGTCAAACAATTATGCTTGTAATTATTATAAACAAAAGTAAGCAAACAAACAAAAATTAATAGTAGAAATAACCTAAAAAATAAAAAACAAAGGAACAGAAAAAAAAGCACAAAAAAAACAAACCCCCAACTAATTTGGTTTGAATCTCAGGATGAAATTCAGTCAAAAAACTGCCACTGGGAACAATTAATATTTCAGAGTAATTTCTAATTATAGTTGGGGTCCATCGTGCACGTGATGGATCCTTGAAGCAACAACAAAAAGCTTGGTTTGCACCGCCCATTACCACATCAACCGGGTGTAGTGGCGTAACCAAGTGTGGGCAGATGGGGGCAGATGCACTGGGCACTAAATCTGGAATGTTGCTATAAATAAGAGTTCAGATAGAATTTTTGAGAATAAACTGTTCAAGGGACACCATTTTCTTTTTAAATTTTATTTGCCCCCCGGTCCCATCAACCTTGGCCACGCCTCTGCACAATCATAAATCAACATTTCCCACCTTCCCCATTCTGTTGTCTATTTCCCATTTGACGCTCTGGTTCCCCAACGTTACAGATCTGACATAATGTTCCGGTGCCCTAGACTCAGTTTAGTAGAATACGTTCTAATTTATCAGTAAATAATTTCCGTGATTAATTCATGTTTTTTGCGTATTTATTTGATTATAGCTGTGTTTTCTTGTGTGCAGAAAGGCAAACGGCAACAGAAGCGCTAAAGCCCCCTTCAAGTAGTGAAATAGAATATTTCATGTGTACGGAATGCTGTACAAATGGAAACTTTACACGCTTTCTTCTTACAGCTTGATGGATTTTTGCCGTTTCCTTTGCGTTCTCCGTTTCCGGACACATGAAAACACATTTTATCTCAGAGTGGTTTTGCTATTTGTCAGAGGTTTAAAGGATCCACATGACGTATGGACACTAGAGGGTTAAACTGAACTAGCAGGATGCAGCATGATAGATGATGTGTTTATACAACAAATGGCCATGCATCGCTTTCAGTTTCAGCTCAATTAATGTTTATTGCTCTCCATTATGAAATCAGCTTTAATTAATCACAGCCACGTAAATACAGAGCAAGAATTTCAAATGCTTTCTCTCTCTCTCTCCCTCTCTCTCTCTCTCCTCTTTCTCTCTTCCCGCCTTTCTCTCTCTCTCTCTCCTCTTTCTCTCTTCCCGCCTCTCTCTCTCTTTCTCCCCTCCCCCTCTTTCTCTCTCTCTCTCTCTCTTTCCTCTTTCTCCCCACTTCCCCTCTGTTTCTCTTCCCGCCTCTCTCTCTCTTTCTCCCCTCCCCCTCTTTCTCTCTCTTTCTCTCTCTTTCCTCTTTCTCCCCACTTCCCCTCTGTTTCTCTTCCCGCCTCTCTCTCTCTTTCTCCCCTCCCCCTCTTTCTCTCTCTCTCTCTCTCTCTCTCTTTCCTCTTTCTCCCCACTTCCCCTCTGTTTCTCTTCCCGCCTCTCTCTCTCTTTCTCCCCTCCCCCTTTCTCTCTCTCTCTCTCTCTCTTTCCTCTTTCTCCCCACTTCCCCTCTGTTTCTCTTCCCCCTCTCTCTCCCACTCTCTTTCCCTCTCTCGTTCGCTCTCCCCTTTTTCTGTTTTTTTCCCCTCTCTCTTTCTCCTTTGTCTTATCACAACATGATCAAAATGTCTGGATAGTTAAAAAACTATGACTAACGCGTGATCTAACATTAACATTTCCCCTATCCCACACCCCCTTGATCTTTTTCCTATAACTGGAGGTCAAACTAGAATGTTTTCTTTTCTTCTGCATTACGATTTTTGCCTTATAATTTTTATTTATGTTCTCCTTACACAAGTACATGTATTTTAAACGGTGCAATATCGTTTGGTTCATTCCGTTCTTTTTTTTGTCTAGAAGCAACTGGCAGTCAAGTTTGGATTCCACTCTCATCAATCCAGCTCGGCATGCGGCGACTGTGGCCAGGACCCCTGCAAAGTCAAGGGCCAATTTGTAGAGCCATGAAAAGCCAAATTTACTGTTATGGCTGCTCTTTCCATTTCAATCACGGCGGGAAGAAGTGGCTTGTTGACTTTTATCGTTCCTGGCATATGGCGACAAGAAGTTTGTACAGACGTTCAGAGCTAAAGACAAAAATGGGATTTTTGGTTGCAGCCATATTTCTGCGAGTGCTGTAAGAGCATGAACAGTCATGTGGCCTGCACTGTGCACGATGTCTCAAAAAAAAAAAAATGTATAGCACTTTGAATATTTATTATATTATTATGTTTAATGCTGCAGTGTCAAGTAAGATACACATAAATATTTATAATTAAAATTAAAGCGGACAGAAATGAGTAACTGAGTTCTCACATTCATTATGTTCCAACTGATGGCTATTCTAGGCCAGACGCTGCTGTCAAGACAAAGAGTTGCACATTTGTGTGCACATTTTTTAAAATATTCATTTTAGACGGCTAAATAGTATTGACCGTCTAACTATTGGCACAAAATACAGTTTGACTTGGCGATTTTATTTACATTTTGAAATACAATATACGTTTACAGTAAAATGACCAGACAACAGTTCTCTTCTGGAAGATAATTTGTCTACTGAACTAATCTAAACGTATGCCGTGGCTGTGGCTTTGGCTGTAGCTGTGGCTGTGGCTGTAGCTGTGGCTGTGGCTGTGGCTGTGGCTGTGGCTGTGGCTGTGGCTGTGGCTGTGGCTTTGGCTGTAGCTGTAGCTGTGACTGTGGCTGTGGCTGTAGCTGTAGCTGTAGCTGTAGCTGTAGCTGTAGCTGTGGCTGTAGCTGTGGCTGTAGCTGTGGCTGTGGCTGTGGCTGCCTCTCATTCACTTGTTGCACTGTTTTATTGGCTTGTTCACCTCAGTCAGTATTTTTCGGGCACTCTGAAATTGTATGAGTGTGTGTAGGTGTGTGTGTGTATACATAAAATAAAAGATTTAGGGATGATAATAATAAACTACATAATAATACATAAAAACCACAGAAAAACTGTGAGGTCGCAGCAGGGCTAGAAGCAAAGTCAAAATTAGGCAAAAAGATAAAGCTGTATTATTTTCTGTCTTCTCTTTAGTTTGCTTTGTATCGTTTGGGTTGTTTTTTTTTCCCGCAGGGCTTCGCTACATACAACTTTTCCTTTTTGCCTGATTTTGATTTGGATAATAATTTACAGCATTTCTATAACCCCTTATCCCGTTAACAGCCAGGCTGTAAGTGTTTTACAATATTCATATCACATCTATACCTAATCACACACTACACACACACATCACACGCGCGCGCACACGCGCGCACACACACATACACACACACACACACTCAGGAAAAACAATTGATGGACATCCAGAGTGTGACAAGATGACTCTTCAGCTGATGTTTAAAAGTCATAAAATGTTCAGTCTCTCTCAAAGACAGAGGCAGAGAATTCCAAATCTGAGGCCCTTGGAAAGAAAAAGATTTTTTGACCCATGGCCTTCAGGGACATTCATGTACATGTATTTGGAATGCAGTGAGAATGTCCCTCCCCCTCCCTCTCCCCCCTCCCTCCAATCCCTCCCACCCGCCTCCTATATTTCCCCTTCCCAGCACATGTACACCAGACTCAATCAGCGTGTCTGTACTGTAAAACTTCAGCACCTTCAAGTGGATCATCTCTAAACCAAAGACATGTAAAAGGCCGTAGACTGCGCCCCGAAAATTTGAAAACATCGTCTGTTGTTTACTGACAGAATGTGCTGGTGACCAGATTTTCTTTTCTTTAGCTGCCGCCGAAAAGTTCGGATTCTCTCCAACCTGGCGACTTCTCAACCTAAAAAAAAAAATAACTATATTTGTTTGTTTGTTTATTTATTCATCCATTCATTTATGTATTTATTTATTTATTATTCATTCTCTAATCATTCATTTATTGTTTCAGAATGATCTGTTACATTTACTTTATCCAAATTCTGATATTGACAATTTTGGCGCATGTCAAATTCAAACTTTGGGAAAAGCACAAACTCAGTTATATCAAGTAAAACAGCTGTAGAATTTTATTTGCACGACCCCCCCCCCCCCCCAAAAAAAAAATTTAAAAAATCACTCCTTGATAGAATCATCTATCAATCTCAGATCTGGAGAATAAATACGCTGTAGTGTGTTCTAAAGTTTGGACATACCCGTACGTTCTTTTGAAGTTTCCCTATTACAACTTACTTGAGATATTACGAGAAATACAAGATCTGGACCTCAAAGTCGCAGTACGTTACTCCACATCGGCCCACAGACTACTAAAATACCCAGACTGGACGATCCCATTGTGTGACGTCACAAAACAGCGAAAGGTCCGCCATTTTAGGTTTACGGTTGCGACCGACGCTCCAGTATAGCTACAATGCAGAGGTCCCTAAAAGTCCATACAGTCATCATTTATAACAATAAAAAAAAAAGGCAGATGTAGACAATAAAATGAAAGGACAGGCAAGTTAATGCATTATTAATACATGTACAACCAATCTTGACAAATAAAAAGAAATTTCTACTGCAGATAGCAGATAGAACTAGAATCGGAATTTTCCGAGCGGCGGCCATCTTGGTTATACGGCCGCCGCTAGGGAAATTCCGTAAAAAAAGACACAGCCCGAAGCTCGTGTTTCCAGTCTGGTTAATTTATTAGTCTGTGCCTCGGCCTAGCATGAAAAAAAATCTGGGCTTGGTTTTTGAAACTAAACCGAAGAGTTTATAATAAACCTAGAGGTAAAACTCGTCCACGTCACATGTCCGCAAATAGAAAGCCCGGCAGCCATCTTCACTTACGGCAAGCGATTGCAAATACTGTGTCAAGGCCAGTGCTAACGAAAGTAGTTTTTGTCGGAAGGCCTCAGTATTAATTTATTCTTGTTCATTCCTCTTTAGAGATGGAGGTTCAAATTCATCCGTACATTTTGTATTTTCTCATAATTCATAATGTTTGTTTTTTTTCTTTTGGTGGGATTACATTTTTTACATTTCCATAAATTAAGTCTGCTCTTTACTACTGTAATACCCGTTCAAACAATCTGAAAGACCGTATTATTTTAGGCTTGGATTTGTTTACTTTAGCCGTACTGTCTAGGTCGAAGCAGGCTTGCCGTAAGTTGGCTTTACTTTAGCCGTACTGTCTGGGCCTAGG